>JAQQRF010001433.1:0-23042 GCA_030523145.1 Trissolcus brochymenae | reverse complement strand
CGACGAGACCATATTACTCGTCTCGCTATCGTCAACCCCCCGACAGACGAGCGCGCCAATCGAGGGGATACGATGTAATTGACGTCAAACCTTGACGCTCATAAAAGCAAACAAGGGGAAACCACTTCAAAGACTAATCTAGCCCAGACTCCATGCGACCGAGTATAATACTCTGCCAGTAGGAACCCAGGAAAGACAGCTTTTTCTGGGTACTCATTGAAGAAACACTGCGCTGACGTTCAAATGTTCCTTCTACTACTTGGATCCCTTTTTTGACACTGGTATGCTTTTGACATAAGCCACTTTTGGATAATTATAATCATACATTAGTTGAACAACAAAACTAATTCATACTTCCGACCAGCGCCAAGGCTGCCCACCTACACCACCCAGCTCGAGGTCCGCAGGAACGCCAAGTCCTGAGACTGTTTTAATGCGTTCGATCAGTCTCTCTACGGAAATTATAATAAAACAGTACTCACATCTTTTCCAAAAAGTAAAACTAATGTCCATGTGGCGCTGATCGCCAAGGTTCGAGAAAACTCTCGACCAACTTCCGCCGGAGCACAGTGTGCGAACCAAGGTCCCCTGGGGCGTCATATACGCCGCACGGATGACGTCCACCTCGTTGTCTTTCAGAGTGGACGGTACGATACGGCATCCGTGAAAAATTTCGTGCACGGTGGCAAAACTCCGATGCGCCGTGCAAGGACGGGGCCTGAAATAGCCCACGTCAAACACAGTTGGTCCACGGTGGCGCATTGTTTTTAAAATAGGCCGGTACAGGTGCACAAACGGGGCACAGACACTAACACAAAAACAGACCACAAATAACCAGGGCACAATGGCGTCGACGTGCTTGACGCTAAGCACCCTTATCTCATAAAGGTCCGATTTCAGGATGTTTATTATTTCGAGAATGCTATAGATACAACAAGTGACGCTATATCATGGTCGAAGAGAAAAACAGTGTCGAAAACTGAAGAAGAATGGTCGGAATGCGGAAAATATTTCGAAAATGACATGAATGAATGAAATGAAACTTTGGTAAAAGATAGAAAAATGAAAAATTTTACGTAATAAATAAATAAATTTACGTGTAAATAAAATGTGTGTAATAAAAATATGTTATTTAAAAATATAAATATCTATCAAAATTTCAGTTAAAAATAAACACAGTATAAAAGTAATAAAAAGTTTTAAATACATGTAATAAAATATATTATTTAAAAATATAATTATTTATTTATAAAAATTTGTGGTAAATTAAACAGAATATGAAAGTAATAAAAAATTTTGCCATAAACGGTATAAATGAAAAGCACGTGTAATAAAAATTTTTCAAATAAATTATTTATTGAAATTTTTGTAACAATATTTTTCTGGTACCGATAGAAATGAAAATAACACTACAAGCCGTGAATTTATCAGCTACAGATAATCAGTCCCCGACATCGATGATTACTCGTTATTAGACTGGTACGTCGCTGACAGCACTGTAAAACTTTATGAAATAAATAACAATATGTTATTTATAAATATAACTATCTATCAAAATTTTTGAAATACATGTAATATAAAGCATTATTTGAAAATATAATTAATTATCCAAATATTTGATAAAAATAAACAAAGTATGAAAGTGATAAAAAATTTTTGTTATACCTGTAATAAAATACACTATTTAAAAATATAATTATTTATTGAAATTTCTTTTTAAAGATTGCCCAAATTTTAATTTAACGAATCAGCATATAAATGGTATAAATGAATCTTACATAATAAAAAATCCTTTGTTTTAAATAAAATTGTTTATTAACATTAACGGTATAAATGAAAAGCACATGTAATAAAAAACATTTCAACTAAATTATTTATCGAAATTTTTTTAAAATCATTTTTCTGGTACCGACAGAAATGAAAATAACACCACACGCCGAAAATTTTTCGGCAAGGTGTATAACTCACTCCAGCGTATCGTACCCCGAGTCACCGGTGTCGCTTAATATGACGACACCGCTGTCCGACGAAGTTAACGACAACGATGACCTGCTACTCTCTTCTGATCCTGAGGGTATCTTGGCTGTTTCATCACTCTCCGACAGCCTATCCGACGAAGTACGAGGCGATGATTCCTCCGAGAGGGGCGATGCAGACGGCGGCGTCCCTGAGATCGATGATTACTCGTTGTGAGATTGATACGCCGCCGACATCACAGGGCACGGCCATGTGGAACTCTGAAGCGCGCGCGCTGACGGCTGTGCTGCTTCAGAGTGTGAAAGACTCGTCGTCGCCGTGTCCGCAGCGAGCTCGTCTGTAAGGTTACGAATGTTAAAGACTGTGAAAATCATGGTACCGTCAAGCATGGCTTGAAGGTACGCTGTCCAATAATTCTCGTCTTCAGCAAGTACGCGCTCGACGGTCTCGAGGTCAGGCAGCGGCACTATGAATGAAAAAGTTGAAATAATAATAACAATAATTTTTTAAAACCTAGTAACAAAAAAGTACTTACAACGCTTTTCATTCGGAAAACGTGTTGCACAGCGCTTGCACCCGAACACGCGTGCCAATTTCAGGGCACATCTCCCGAAACTACCTTCCAGTCCGTGATAAAAGTTTCTTTCAAATGTTTTATGAACAAGTCTATCGCACTGTAACTCGCTGCGGTCCCGAACATCGTGCCAATTTATAGAGTTTGCGGTGCGCAGCGTTCGGGTGAACCCGAACGCAACAAGCGACGGGTTCACGTGAACGGGGAAATACCACTCTAGTAAATGGTATCCCTGGATGTGTTCACGACGTACTGCCTCATGACCGCTGCACAAAGTCATGGCCGGGTTCCTTGCAATACCTACACAATTACGAACTGTGCACATTGCGAGGACCGGCTGTTTCGACGGTCCCGGTGCATCGAATTGACACTGTTCTCGTACTCTACTTTCTGCACTTTCGTCCGCATCGCGTTCATAAAAATACTGCACGTACAGATATAACGAGGGTAGATCGCAGGGATTGTCACCGTTAAGGAAATTGTACTTTCTCCGCAAAAACATTTTTTTTCAAAATCGAAACAACCGGGTAAACTATACAAACGTATCTCGGACTCGTAAGTCGAGCACACCAGTCATCACCGTTATCAAGAAACGTATGTGGATAGAACATCGATATTTCGAACGCACATCGTCCTGGTACATCAATTTGCCTGGAGACAAGGGTTGGAATTTTCAAGCTTTGCAAAAACTAAACAGATTTTTCTTATGTTTTGGTTTGTTTATTAAGCATTGAATTACAGCTCGTGCAGAGCGCAGCATTTTTGCATACAAGCATGACACGGGACGTGTCTCACATGGCCGCTTCTAATTCGTTCAAAGTATCGTTTAACAATTTTGTCACAAAATGTTACAAAATGAAACAAAACCATGAGTGCGAGACATATGGTGTAAAAAAGCAACACAAAAATGACCGTAAGTCGCGGATGTCTCGCTCTCGAACTGTCTCGTGTTCCACTCATAGAAAGCACAGTTTTCCGTAATTCTACGTCGGTGCTCGTCGACGACTACCCAGTGACTACCAGGTTGACTCTTTCGGTCACAATGAAACATGAACGCTGCCAGTTGGGGCCAAAAAATGGGTATTTCGTCAGCCGCAAACACGCCTGTGTTGGGAGTGGATATGTTTTAAAACGCTCTGTGTATCTGGACAGTATCCATCAGGATCCTCTCATGCCGTCAAATACATATTTTTGAACGTCCGGAAGGGCTTTTATACTTTTTCAGCCTCCAATATCGACAATTACTTGCCGACTAGCGTCGATTTCGAGAATGTTGTCGAATTCTGCGTAGATTATACAGTTGACCGTTTTAGCCAGAGCCTTCGGAAAGCGCACTCCTATTCGCACGCAACCGTGTTTCAGGAGGTTCCAGTGCGTGTCCGAATTCACTGATAGGTTGGGGGTCAAGTCAAACGCCATTAGACAGAACCCATCGGAGTAATCCGACCTGGTTATGCAGTTTCCGTTGTCATTAAAGTGGATCCCCGTGCCAGAAAACAGCGTGTGATAAGCATCGACAAATAAAGTGTTTGCAAAGTCAGGCTGCAGTGCTTTACTTTGGACCTGGACACCGTTCACTAGAAGAGCGAGATAACTGATACCGTAGTTTTTGAAATTGAACGGGTTAACCCCAATGTCACCATTAAAAGCTTGATTGTCAACGAAACCCAGTACAATTCTTTTGGGAATCGTTGACGTTGTCACGCACGTTGACGCTGCCCGCCGACGTAAACCAGGATACGACCGTAGCCGTGTTGATCGGTGTAGTAATTCATCAGTCCACACGTTTAAAGAGTGGATGTCCCTCGATCGAATAAAAGGTGTTTCCAAATTCATCCCTTATAATAACCTCGATTGTATCGAAATTCAATTTCAAAAGAGGGATGTATTTAATGTGCGAAAATGATCGTAATCGTGTACTTCCGTAGTCGTACCTGTTCAAATCGACTGGTACGACACGCAGGAGCCGTGTCTGAACATCGCCCGTGACTTGCGGCTCAACGACATCCGTATAAATAAACATGATGGCTGGTAAACCGTGCGAGAGAGCTGCGGGACAGTGTGATCGCAGGGTCTTGTTATTGCCCTGTAAAAACTCTCACGTTCGAAATCGTTGTTTTCTGCTTTCCATCGGTGTGCTCGAGACACCGTTGAACGTCCATATACCGACGAAAATTTTCGAGCCTTCCTTCGTTATGTGCGAAAACGTCTGAGGGAACTGTATCTCGCTCAGACCAACGACTCAGTCATCGGTGAGTCGCCACTCGTGGGGTAATCGTGTTATAAATCGCGAGGCGCTGTTGTTAAGATAATAATCCATGCTCGCATTGCTCGGAAGCGTCATGTAAAAGTCGAACTTCATCGTTCAGGGATCCAGGAAACGCAGTCATCAGGTAGGTTTTTTCAGTTCACGAGGATCCGTTTGCTACGCCCTCGACCTCTCGCGTCCAAAACTTTGTTCACTTTGAGCGATCGTTTTGGTTTTTGAACACAGACGCAACACAACTCTTGCACGTAGAATATACCGTCAAGCGTTTCGTCATTTAAATCGGCAACTTCGTACACGACAGGTTGCCTGCTGGTCAACATCCGTGATATGTAAAATACTTCTTCGGACCACTTTGACCGATAACATTTCTGAAAGGCTACTTTTTCGGTACTGATGCGAACGATGTCGTGTAAGAGGTATTTAGGTTTCTTCTTCTTGCAGCTAACGAGTTTTCGTATTCTCTCGCTCAAAAATTTTCTCACTTTCGCAGCGTTGTCTATCGTCACGCTCGCCGGTGCGGTGTGGATGCTCATGCGGTACGATCTGTTGTACAATTGGACGATTTTCGGAAGCACGTCTATGTACCGTCTGCCACGCGTGTGTGACAAGTACCGCTGAATAAGATCACGGAGAGTACGTACCCCTCGTTCTGCGATACTTGCTTTGACAGTCGGGTTTCGCACGGTTTGAAACAGTTTACCCTGTGTTTGTAAAAATGTTTGAACGTGCGAGTTCAGGTACTTTTTACCGCGGTCCGTCTGCAGTTGAACGGAGCGGCGAGAACTGCTCTGTTTCAAAATCTCCCTGAACGCGCTGACAACCAACTGAGCCGACTTGCTTTTCATGGGCTGGACCCAGATGAACCTGCTAAACACATCGACTACAAACAGTAGAAACGTGTAGTCGTCATTGTATGTTTTGAGACTGGTCATCTGGATCAGATCGCTCTCCCACACATAGTCGATATTTTCGACGGTGTACGGCCGATGGACAAACCTCCTGATAGCTGGACAATGTTTGTTGTAAACAGACAGTTTGTCCAACCACTCTTCCACGATTTTTTATCGACTTTTCTGTATGTGGGAGCGATCAATCTCCGCTTGCCGGCGTAGCCTGCAGGGTGCGAGGCGTCATAATAGATCTTTTTCAGCGGTCGGTCAGTCCTTTTCTCTGGCGCGACCATGGCACATGTGTGTTTCGCCAACCCTCACCACTCTGGTACTCTTCGCTCTCGGAACCTTTGAAAGCACTCGTGTCAGGTCTTGGAGACACGTCGGATCCCGACAAATCAGAACCTGTCCCCAGCGTGGTCGATGTTTTTCTCGAGCGCATCGCTTCATTAACGAGATCGATTATATTCGAGTTGGGTACGACATCGCTATTAATTGTCACGACATCCCACAAGAAATTATTGTTCGGTAGATTCTGCAGACTGCGTAGCAGGATGCGTGTTTTCGTCTGCTATTTTCCGGGGACCGTTCTAAGCACAGCGTCCTCAGACACAGCCGTCTGTGTTCCCTGTGATGCCTGTGACGCCACCTCCGGCGTAGGTGCCGAAGTGTGCTCCTGGTTATTTGCGCTTAAAAAGCAAACGAGAGCCTGTTGAAACAATTTCCACTTTTCCGAGTCCTCAATGTTTTTAAGGTCAAAGATATCGCTCATCTTGGAGTCTATCCGACTGGTTTCTGTCCCAGGTGTCTGAACACTGTGTCTTTTTCTCTTTTCCATACAAAATATAAATAAAATACTTTTCCTTCAATTTTTGCGAGGTACGAGAACGAGTTCCTTTGCATGCTCCATCTTACGAGCCGGTGATCGCCAATGTGATTATGGACGTAACAGTGGCGAGGAGCGGTATTAAAAACCCTCCAGCCCCTGTTTGCACGATGAACTTTTTCTTGCGGTTCCAAGAACTCTGTCTGCTTGACAGTTTTCTCAAATCCGATGCGTATTTGTGCAATTTCTTTTTTTGTCTTTCCCGCTGAGTGGGACGTTGCCGTTCAGTGTATTGAGAGCGCAATCGGAAATAATCCTTATCAGACTAGCGTCGGCTCGTTGTTCTTTTAAAAGGTGTGGTAACGCCTGTAGAATTATCGCGTCGCTCACAGGTCCGTTCCCCATCATTGTGAACAGTAAACTGAGACGAATGTTGCAGTGTTGTTACCCTTTAACGAGTTTTTGACAGGTACGTAAACGTAGGGGAATCGGTCGTCGGGGAAAATGTTTGTGCGGAACCGGCAATTTTTGGACGTTGTCTGCTTGAGGTCGAGAAGCAGATAACCGAAAGTACATATCTTGCAGAAATTTTGGGTTTTCCGGACACACTTGTCAAACCAGGTGTTGCACTTGCGTACGATCTCGCGGATTCTTAAAAAGCACGAGGTAGTTCGTATTGAGCGGGATGTCTCGTTGACCGCTTCCTTCGTGAAACATGTTTTGCGTGATGAATATGACACTCAGATTTTTGTAGTGGCTGCTTTTGGTGAACAGATCGACCATGACGTTGTTCGAAGATTCTCGCATGAGATCGTCGTCGATTAAATAAGCAGTTTGATTTTTTTGGGATCGTTTGAATAATCGGAGCTTTGCGGCAGGCCTTTTTTGAATTTTATACCGCTGCCCAGCGGTAAGTGTAAGTCGACTGCCACTCGTGGTAGTAAAACAAAATTCTGTCAAATTTTGAATCGCAGACGAAATTCAAATTTCGAAGACACTTGCTGACAAACTGCGGCTTGCCGCAGGATATCGGGCCGCAAATCATGGCTGTAAACGGGTGTTCAAACGGCAGGCTCATTTTTGCTAATAAGCAGACTGTCGTGAGCCGCGTATTGTATAACACCTTTACGGTAACCCTCTGACCCACACGTAGCCCATGAATAAAGAAGATTCAGAGCTCGAGCTTAACTTTGATGTTGACTCTGAGTCGTACAATGAGTCGTCTTTGTATCTCGTGTAAGATCTTGGTTCGCAACTTTCTGATTTTTTAAGGCACGCAGAAAAACTGCCGTTCGCACTGGCATTCGGGCTGTACGACCCCGTGCTGTGTTTTATACCCTTTTTGCATGAATCCATCTGTCTAGGCAATTCGTTCGCAAATAACAAAAAACCGATGCACGCGCCTTGTTTTATAGTTATGCCCCGTGTCCTCGGGAATGAATGGTGCACATATACGACTCGTACATACCCCAGGTCGAGTTGGAGCTAGATGCTGTCGTTTTTGAATCGTAATCTTGACGACCAGAGTACGATTTCGGCTTACATTTTTGTAAACCGATCTTTCTATCGCACATCGAAAAACACCCGGTCGTTTCCGCGTTTAGGGTTTATGACCCTGTGTTGCGTCTAAATCGCTTTTTGCAGTTATCCATCTTAACCGCTTTCTTGCAAATTAGTTGTTTGCAGCGTATGCTGTTATTTAATACCCCCTCTTATGACGATAGAGGGACGGCATATGATTTCTTGTGACGCCGCAGAAACATGGTTTCATCCGGAGATGCGCGCACGGTTCTCAGTGTTTTCGTGCAGTGGGTTGACGAAGAGTTTGCGAAGGGTCATAGAGCACGGGATCGAGAACTAGCAGAGGTGCAGTGTGAGTGTGCCAGGATCGAAACTTTGATGGATTTGGAAAAATGAATTTTGCGACCTGAATTTCAAACGTTCGAAAATCGTTGACATCGGTTTGACATACGAAGCCGAAGAAGAAAAATCGAAGATCTACTGCTCGAGGAAGAAAAGAAGACTGTCACGAAAAGATTTGTAAATAGGTTGCCTGAATAAATTTTTTGTTCTTGCAAATTGTGTTCTGCGTTTCTCTCCTATGTATCTTTATATTAAACTAGGTTAGGATGAAATACTATTAACAACGGATCGTGTTTCACACCTGTTTATTTATTCTCAGGTTTTCCGCCGGTACAGTGTGTTCGGTTCGTCGTTTTTGTTTCTGCTGACACGCTCATAACAATCGCAAACATGATGTCGTTTCGCAAAAATTCAGAGAACGACGACATGTAACTTTTGACGATCATCAGTGGATCGTCCGAACGAGCAGCGAATTTGAGATTTTTCACTTGCGTCCAGCAGTGGTTCACCGCGTCGGAATAGTAATTGAGGAACTCGAGCTATTCCGTGACGCACGTCGCTACACGCAGTAGACCCTCGAATGTCACCTTGTGCATGTTGAGCACCGTCTGCTGACCGTAGTCTGTAATCCATAAGAGAGTTGTTGTGAATATGATTTTAAGGATACATAATTGACCTATAGGTATCATCTTATCGTAAGTGGTTTCGATAATCACGGCTGGTTTGTCATACACCGTCTTGGCGTATGACAAATCGTGCACTGAGGCGTGATCCGTATTTCTGGATCGCAATGGCTACTGCTGCCGAAGGCTCTCAGTTTGCTCGTGTGCTTCACAATTTCGCGCCATTCGTGAATCGTCAGGCTAATACCGGACCAGTACTGACCACATAACACGACACAGGGGCGCCAGGTGTCAACGTCACGGCAGGAGAGCCCGACAACAACAAACTTTGATTTTGATTTGTTGAGCGCATACACGTGCTACGCGAATACATTTTCAACGACTGAACTCATGTTTTCACAATTTTTCACTTTTCACAGTGTCCGGCGTTTTCTCGGCGTTTACAACAAACTTTCCACACCACCGAGAGCATCAATCATTCCCCCCCCCCTTCAGAAGCCACTGACTTATTTTCAGGGCATAATTCAAGGCACAGCGGAAATTTTGATTCCTGGCATGGTACGAACACTTTTCTTCCACCGGTGGCAACTTTTCAAAGGACGGGTTCCGCAGGTCCGTAGTTAAGTTAATCACAGGAACCTCCAGAATAGAGGTTAGATAGTCCCACTTCTGTTCGCCACGGGTGTACACCACGCAGCGCTCCTCGTTATTTTTTGGAGCTCGCTGACGACGAGTTTCAGGAATAATATTCCTCGGAACCAACAGAGTCCGTGGTGTTTGTGCGTCGACCAGTCGTTCTTCACCCTGGTCGCATGCGACAGCCCGTGCTGGGAAACAGGTGGTATCACGCTCCAATGGGAGTTTGCACGGTACTCGTCTAAAGAAACGTCTAAATGAACACATTTTGGTTATCCGTAAAACCCTGCATCTCAGTTATGAACTTCATGGTTCGCATTTCGAGTTACGACTGACGCGTGCAGAAAAAATTTTATTCAGTAGCAGTGGCTTTTGAGTTACAACGGTATTATTTTTTGCAACGTTTGTAAATTCCAGCACGTCGGCTTAGCTTTATGTAGCATCGATTACGTTAACAACATCATCAAATATGACAAATCTTATTCTTTCTGTTGTATCATTTACACATTTTCCGTCAAGACTGTCAGATTTCATTTCTACGCATGTAGACGAAATATTAAACGCTTATAACGCCTTTAATAGTTGCACACGGTTGTTTCATTCATTTGCAGCTATTCAATATGTACCAGTATCCAAAATGGAGCGATCGAGTGTAGTCGACTGTCTCGCGAAGTTTTTGCGTTACATTTTACCTAGGAGCACTCATTTGCGACGAGTGTGCGGCACTCGTTTTCGTCGAGATACGCGCGTACAAAGTGTCGAAGATGTTGTGCGTGAAATCAAGTACATGGTACGCAATATGTCACGTTGTGAAATTGCGTGCGCGTACAAAAAGTCATGTTTCACCAGTCTCCGTCTGATGGCAATCGTTGTGTGTGAAATTTTTAACAATTGCGCACACGCGTGGGATAATTCAGATTCACCGTTCGAATGTGAAACATTTTTCAATATCCCTGTTTTACCAACTTTCTACCGTTTTCAGCACTTATGCAAAAACTCGAGTACGGTCTCGACATCGAGTTTAAAAACATCGAAATCGGGCCCCCGAATCAGCAAGGTGAATTTTGCTTAAAGCATTGTGTAGATGTTTTGGTTATAAGGTGTTACATGTTAGATTTTTCTTAGACCAGGCTGATTTAGCGGCCGGGTCAGCTGTCTGCGACAGTGCATCTCTGCAGCAGGGCGACGGTCGTCCACGTGCCATTTCTGCCGTGGGTCGGGTTCAGAGTTTCGTCGTAGTCAGGGATACCTATCGCGTTTCAAAACGCAAGGTCGTGAGCTGGTTGTCAAATTCCAAAAATCACTACCTACGGATGCCTTGAAAGACGCCTTGAAAAAAATCTTTGACGATCTTCACGCGACTCTGACCGAGGATCACAACGCGTGCGACTACATCGGTGTCTCTTGCCAATCCGACGGATTTGCACAAGGAGATGCGTGGCTGTCGTTCCGACCCGTCCGTAATTTGACCAGCGAGCAATTGTCGGACTTGATCTGTAGTTGGTGAAGAACTGCGGATTAACTGTTCAATTGTGAAAGGTGTGAGCGGTTCGGGTGATAAGGGATTGAAGCTGACGTTCGACAATGTTAAGAAAACGTCTGTACTCACAATTGTCAACAGCGATAACTTGTGTTTTCCTCGCTCGATCGTAACCGCTCGCGCTTACGTCGTAAGGGGATCTTTACTGTCTGGCAAAGCGCACGAATTTTAAGTAAAAATAAGAACCCCTCGTTCTTTCCAGAGAGAAAAAGCGATCGAGTTAGCCAGGGCGGCTGGCGTAACAATTCCCGAGAACGGGTGTGGAATCGACGAGATAAAGGCTTTTCAACGATTACTCGCCAAGACTGGGTTTGCAATAGTCGTGTACGCGAGTAGATCCTTCGGTAGAAAAGATGTATTGCTATTTTTAAAATAGACACCTTTTCGTTTGTGACATGTTCAAAACAGACACCAGTCTGTTTTGAACATTACCGGAGCACTCGGTGTTCGCAACTATTGCGAGCTTTGCAATGCAGGGTACAGAAAGGCCGGAAAACATAGATGCATTAAAAAATGCACGCGTTGTTGTGGCGACTGTCGCCGATATTTGTTCGGTGAACACTGCTTCGACCGGCACAAACACGCTGACTCGTACGTGCCGTCG
The DNA here is from genome assembly GCA_030523145.1 of Trissolcus brochymenae. Taxonomy (NCBI): domain Eukaryota; kingdom Metazoa; phylum Arthropoda; class Insecta; order Hymenoptera; family Scelionidae; genus Trissolcus; species Trissolcus brochymenae. The sequence goes on along the minus strand of JAQQRF010001433.1, from coordinate 11,240 downwards.
AAAAACGTGTGTGATTCTGTCAAGTTGTGCTCGCGTTGTATGAAGAGGCTTCACGGTAATATTCCGCATGAATGTGGCAAAACTCGTTGTCTTGTCTGCAGACAAATAGTCAACCGCGAGAACCATCTTTGCTACATGCAACCGGTAAGACCAAAACGCGATCCGTCAGACAAGTTCCTCTTTGTCTTCTACAATTTTGAAGCTAGGTAGGACATCCTGCTTGAGGGTTCAGACTCCGATTACGAGCACGTGCCGACCTTGTGTGTTGTGCAACAATCGTGCACTGTATGTATCAATGATTACGTTCTCCGCGAAAATACCCCTATCAAAAAGATAGTGTGCATAGCCCACAACTCTCAAGGGTATGACGCAGTCTTCCTTTTACGCCACATTATTAAAACGCGTCGCGAAACTCCTAAGCTGATTTTGAACGGCACGAAAATTATCCAGATGATTTACGACGAGAAGGCGGTTTTCATCGACATTTTCAACTATTTCCACAAGGCGTTTAGCAAGCTCCCCAAAGCTTTCGGTTTTCCCGAAGAGAAGGGTTACTTTCCGCACCTTTTTAATACAATCTCAAACCAAAATTATGTTGAGCCTTTACCCGACAAGAAATTTTATTAACCCGACCAGATAGACAAGGACGAGCGAAACAGATTCTTGGACTGGTACGACGATCTCTTTTCACAAAACTACGTTATTGATTTTCATAAAGACTTGCGAACCGCTAGTCACCTCTGGCTCTAAAATGGCTGGCTCTGCGCGAAAGAGCTGACAGCATCGCTATTCAACACACTTCGCGACTTCGCGAAATTCGTTTGTCCGTCGGCGTTCTTGTTGACGGTTATGAACCGTCCACAATCACTGTTTATCAATTTCACGGGTGTTATTGGCACGGCTGCCCCAAATGTTTTCAGGCCGAACGCGACAGGTACCCCAACGTATCAAGGCTACCGGTTATAAACTCGTGGAAGAATGGGAGGGCTCGTTTCGTGAATACCTGAAAACTGACGGCGAAGCAGCGAAATATTTGCGTTCGTTAGAGAGACATTTGACACATGCTCTCGACCCTCGCGATGCTTTTTTCGGAGACTATGTCGCGAAAATGGCCACATTCCATAAGCCGCGTGGCGACGAAACAATCAAGTATACAGACATTTGCAGCTTCTACCCGTGGGTATGCAAATACGGAAAGTACCTCGTGGGACACCCACGAATTCTCGTCTGTGACGAATGTCTGGAACTCGCCGGTCGTGATAACAATTTGTCACGCGTTGAGGACCTCGTTAGCTGCCGATTTCTCGCTCCACGCAAACTTTTGTACCCTGTCCTACCCGTACGTATGGGCGGTCGTCTCATCTTTGCGCTTTGTCGTACATGTGCTGAACACCTAAACCACGATCCCTGCTCACACACGGACAAGCAGGACCGATGGTTCGAGGGCACCTACGTTTCTGACGAATCGCGACACGCCGTGCACCGGGGTTACAAAATTCTGCGTGTTTATGAAATTTGGCAATACACGACAACGCGTTACGAGAAAGCGAGCGGTGAAGGCGCCCTATTTGCAAAATACATCGACACCTTTCTGAAAATAAAACAAGAGTCTAGCGGTTTTCCTGAAAGGTGTGTTACGACACGGACAAGACCGCTTACACTGCCGATTACTTGGCTGCCGAAAACATTCAGCTAGACAAGGACATAATTTGTAATAACCCAGGGCTGCGGTCTGTTGCTAAATTAGGGCTAAATTCGATGTGGGGTAAATTAGGACAGCGTGACAATATGCTTAAAACGCAAATAGTCAACACCTGGGAAGAACAAGTCACACTTCTCACAGACGCACGTTTGGTAGTGTCAGGGTTTCTCCCCATCAGTGACGAGGCTATAGCTGACATCGAAGCTCGTTGATGAAGCTGTCGAGGTACAAGCAATCACCAACGTTGTCCTCGCCTGTTCCACGACTGCCCAAGCCCGTCTCAAGCTACTGAGCTACCATGAACTGTTACATGATAATTGTCTGTATTTCGACACCGATTGTACAATTTAGTGTGTAAAATAACAATAATAGGCGTGTCTTAATTACAAAAACAGCAACGCAATTGATCACACTGTTCTCGAAAAATTCGTGAAAGGGCTGCGCAACGTACCAGTCGTCCTCATAAACGACAACACCCGCCACATGCCGTTTTACAACATTGTCACCCGTAAGGAGACGAAGACGGTTAAACCCGTGCTGAAAAAATCGAAACCTCACGGCGAATTTTATTCACAACCTTTCGGTTACACGAGCGACTCCGAGTAAAAATTGTAAATATTCTGTGGATATTGTTAAAATAATGTTAGACATCGCAATTAAAATGTAACAAATTTGTATTATATCTGTAATTAGATTTTTAATAAAAATATCAACATCATCTTTAATGCTTTTTCATTTCACTATTATCCAACTCACAGGTGTTAACGCTTTTTTAAGTCAAAGCGGCCAGGATCTAGAAGTGGTACGCGGCCGTCAGCATCTTGATGTCACAAATCCGACTTCATCGATGCTCATCCGGATTTTTCATGTTTCAGCATTTTTTTTACCAGGCTTAGTTCATATATTATAAATAATAATAATAATAATAAAATTTTATCTAAATATTTCAAAAGATGTATAATTTCTGTTCTTCTTGTAATTTTTTATACACAGGCGTGACGTCATCGTTGCTCTCATGTTTTGCTGAGCGCGCAAATTTTTGTCATCTGTGACGTGTATGAACGAACCTCAAACTATTTTGAGGTTAGCGTTCATACCTGTGATGATACTACTACTACTTACATTATTGGATTATGGCAGCTTATCTGTTCCTGATTTCGCTGATCAAGATAATAATAAAGTTGAGATTATTTTTCTAAATCGGACGAATGATCAAAGATCATTTTATGAAGCGGTGCTGCGAAATATTGAGTCCAACGTTCCAGCTATGATGATGATGATGTGATGTGGCTTGAGCTTTGGCATCATGCGGTCTTCAGGTCTTTGACGTCCTTACATCATTATGACTCGCAATATTTTCGCACCGATATTTAAAGTTAATAATTCAAAGTCATAATAATTTAAAGTCAATAATTGATTTTTTTAGGTATTGCCTCTACATTAATTAAAGGAGGTCGTACCGCACACAGTGCTTTAAATTTTCCTGTAAACTTGCATCAGCAAGATACTTCTGTTTGCAACATCAGCAAAAACAGCGACAGGGCACGCATACTACGTTCATGTAAACTGTTAGTGTGGCATTAATGTCCCAAGAATGTGTAATTCGATATCAATTCTTATTACGAATTCTTAGTAGAGTCTACACCTCTCTCGACACGCACCCGCGTGTTTTATGTAAAGGATCAACACGTCTACAATAGATCTACTTTTAAAGTTCAAGCAATTGTTGTGACTCTACCCGACAACCTCAGTGCGTGGTGTACTTTCGTAAAGAAGGGACCTCACAGCAACTAAATTGGCGCTACAGACAGGATTCTTTCAAGCTGAGGTTGTACAAGTGAGAATTCAACTTCACTGCTGTGGACCCAGAACCAGCGAAGGATACCGGACATCCAAACTGAGATACTTGGTGCTTCACGACACGTAAGTATCATTTTATTTTGTTTCCGAATATGAAAAAAAATTTTTAATCACGATGAACGGTGACATCGTTTTCCATAATACTGCTTGGGCTAGCACTGACCCTAACGAACATTTAAATAGTACTTTTGCCCCTTCCAATTACACTGAAAACCCTCCGCAAGGGACATTAAAGGCTAAAGATGCTCGCGATTCACTACCTAAATTTAATGGCAGGGATATTCCGGTCGACGAATTTTGCAGACATATACAACATGTCGCGCGCAACCTTCGCCCTTGCGAAGAATCGTTGTTTGTTGTCTTGCTCGGATCGCGATTAGCAGGAGACACCCTAGAATACTACTATTGTAACATACATCGCTTGAACACAGTAGAAGAATTAATAAACGGTTTCAAGGTTAGGTTTAACGACGGGCTCGGGCTCTCACATTGGATTTCGACTATTACTCATACACGTATGACACCGGACTACACGGTCTCGAGTTATGCTTCGCGCATACAAGCCGCCGTGCATCGAGCAAAAGCTTGTATTGAAATTGAAGAATACGGAAATGATAACTCTGCTCAAAAGAGGTTAGTAGATCGAACTGCCTTAACTCAATTTGTCAAGGGTCTGCGCCCGGCTCTAGAGATGCGCATTCGCATCGAACACCCGCTAGACTTATCAAGCGCTATCGCTCATACCGCGCGAGCAGAACGCGACATAACATATGATCCGTTTGCTCCGACTAGTTCCCAGAATCCAAGTAGACAAAACGCTCGTTTCACTCGTAATAACCCACCTACTTATGCGCCTAGTAAAAAAACCTGTATAATTCATGGAAACGGCTCCCACTCGACCGAAGAGTGTCGTGAATTCTTGGCAAGTCTAAATAATAACCCTAGAAACCAACAAAATCCTAGAAACCAAAACCAGAACCAGTAAATAATCACCAAAACCCTTTCAACAACCCTCCTAATAACAATTGGAACAATCGCCCTAACTATAGTAGACCCATTAACAATCCACAAAATTTTTCTAATAATCGATCAAATGACAATCGTGCAAGTAACACCTCCATGGTTAACCCCACGTACATGCGGGAAGCACGTGTCAACGTGCCTCCCGATATGTTTGCCGCGGGCTCGGAAAACTCACGCCGGGCCTTCTAATAATCACCTGAGCGCGAATATAATGATTGGAAACTCTGGAATAGCGAAATCACCTGTCATAGAAGCTAGCGGCCGTGACTTTATCAACCACAAAGCTACCTTCTTGGTTGATACTGAAGCAGAATTAAATTTGATAAAAAGAGGCTGTTTGAACTCGCTGGAACACGCGAATAAAGAAATAAAATTAGAACTTTTCGGTATCTCAACAACTCCTGTAACAACACTCGGGGAGGTAAAAATAGACTGTGATTTTCCACTTGGTGTAAGATGATTTCCCTATCCACGAACATGGCATACTAGGTTCACTGTTCTTCCAAGATGAACAAGTATTTGTTACCGAACAAAAACTATAACCTTCGGAAACGATCTAATCATTCCTTTTATACACGAAGAACTAATCGAGATACCTGCAAGAACGCAGAAACTAATATTTGTTAGAACGACGAACCGTGGCAAAAACATTGTGGGTTATTGGAAGCGTATTTGAACTAAGAAAAATATTTATATTGGCGAAGCTATCGTAAAATCATGTAAGGGAATCGCTTATACGTACGAAACAAACACCGGATTAACCAACATGAAACTCAGGACTCCTGTCGTAACCCTCATGCCATTAGAAGAGCTTTCCTTAAAGGAAACCAGTAAACCAGCAAAAATCCGAACAATCACCACGGACGATTTCCAAGAAAATGACCCGCGACTCGGAAAAATTCTCGAAGAAATAGACCTCAATCACCTAGACGAACGCGAAAAAAATCACACGATCAAACTCATCCGCGAAAACGCAGACTTATTTTATCTTGATGGAGAAGATATAAGTGCCACTAATAAGATAGCTCACATCATCGACTTAACCGACCACCAACCTGTGAGAACCAAGATGTATAGATATCCCCTGCCACCGGGAAGAAATTAAGAAACAGATGAGCGAACTTATAGACCAAGGAATTATCCGCCCTTCAAATTCACCCTATGCATCCCCCGTGTGGATCGTCCCCAAGAAACCAGGACCAGATGACGCCAAGAAATCGAGGATGGTCATCGACTATAGGGCACTCAACGAGAAAACTATATCTAACAGCTATCCCCTCCCCAATATCACCGAGATCCTAGACTCACTCCAGAAGGCACAGTATTTCACCACTGTTGATCTAGTAAGTGGGTTTCACCAGATCCCGATGGCTGAGGAATACAAGATGAAAACGGCTTTCTCGACCCCACACGGTCACTCGAATGGAATCACATGCCGTTCGGACTAAAAAATGCACCAGCCACCTTCCAGATACTGATGGACAGTGTCCTAGCCGGATACCTTAGATACCTCGCCGAATGATTAAGGGATGCAAACCTAAAGATGAAACCAAGCAAGTGTGAATTTTTGAGGAGATCGGTCAAATATCTTGGCCACGTGATATCGAACTATGGTGTCACCCTTGATCCAGGAAAATTAAAAGCCGTGAGGAACTTCCCCGTTCCAAACTCCACGAAAAAAATAAAACAATTCCTAGGCTTAGCTGACTACGACAGGCGATTTAATAAAGACTTTTCAAAAATAACCCGACCGATGAACGACCTCATCAAAATCAACGTACCTTTCAAGTGGACTCAAAAACAACAAGATGCTTTCGAAAAACTTCGAGAACGGCTTCGCAACCCACTTATCCTACAATATTCCCAGTTTCATCAACCCTTCACCCTAATGACCGATGCATCTCACTATGCAATAGGAGCAGTCCTAAGCCAGGAAATACATGAACTAAACCTCCCTGTGGCCTACGCATCTAGAGGACTCACGGAAATAAATTATTCCACCACCGAGAAAGAACTTCTCGCCATCGTCAACGCCATCCAACATTTCAGACCCTACCTATATGGTCAAAAATTCTTCATACAAACTGATTACCAACCCCTGCAGTGGCTTTCGAAACTAGAAAACCCAGCATCCAGATTGGCTGGATGGAAGATCCGCCTCAGCGATTACAAGTATGAAATAAAGTACAAACCCAGCACCGCGAACGACAACGCTGACGCGTTGTCTAGAAACCGGGAAGCCCAAGTACAATACCACCAAGCACATGTTGACTTAGCAAGGAAAAGGAAACCATCCCCACCTGAGGAAAAGCCGATTAAAGATCAAGAAGTAAAAATCCATAAGAAAAGAGGAAGGAAACCAGGCAAGAAAATACGTTGGACCTAAGGCCCCGTTTACGACTTACCATAGAGTTAATCTGAATGAACCCAGAGCATAATGTGCACACGCTCACAAAACAAACACAAGATACTTAAAGAATTCCACGAAAGAAGATTATGAAGCCAAGACACCAATAGTGAAACCGAAGAAATCGAGAAATACCAAAATCAACTCGCAAAATATAAACCGGGTACTCAAAAATATATCGACGACGCTGCCATAACTCATGAGACCAGTGTCAAGCCAGGACCAGCATTAGAACCGTCCCCACGCAGAAGCGATTCCTCCGATTACGAAATCGAAAAACCGCGAAAACATAGAATCAACGTTGAAATTTACCAGACTCCAGATAAGCCACAAACAAAAACACTCGCATCTAATAATTATGTTCCGACTAAGAAAAATGATAACCCAAATCAAACAATAACCTCTGATGACACATGACTGAATGATAATTTAATTTTCACATCCAACGCCTTACGTGATAACGATGTACATATCGCATATTTCTTATCCACTGACATAGAATTAAGATCAACAATTCTATCGCGTTACTCAAAAGACAAATTAATCCCTCAAACATAACTGCTTCAAAGCAGACCTCGTGTAGGAAAAATTATTGTCACAAAAACACGAAATATCCACATGTACGGTCTGATCATAAAATCTAAATTTAACGATGTAGCGACCACTTATAATATCTGCGCTACAATTAAAAATTTTAGGCCCATATTAAGCCAAAATAAAATTCGCACAGTTAGTATAGGTATTGATAAGGAAATCATCAACGAAAATCAATGGCATTCGAGTTTCCAAGCATTAAGACTTTACTATTTTAAGAGCAAAATCACATTTATAATACACGAAAATCCGCTAGGAATAAACGCCGAAATTAAAGAAAACACCGATCATTCAACTAGCGATATGAGTTTAAGCAATCCTGTTCTGCAAAAAGAAAAGAATACCGCGAAACGATAAAGAGAAGATATTTTGCAATCTCCTTGCTCATTACCATCGCCTTATATAAAGCGAGCACAAAATCCTGCGTCTCACTCTGACTCAGAGACTTCCGAAAGCTCCCCTCCTGTTTCTCCGCTCACGCCTAAAGTGCATACGCCCGAGCGAGAAGAAGATCTCCCTCCTCCGTCTGACGCACTGCGGCAAGCGCGCGCTCCTTTCCACTTGCCAACTCCGCTTTACAATGAGACTCCTAGCACTCTCTCTCTCTCTCTCTCTCTCTCACGAAACGCTCTCTCTCGCTGAATGCTCTCACCGTAACCTCTCTCTCAATCGCCGCTCTCGCGAAAATCTCGTGCGCGATTCGGACCGCTCGCTCTCCTCTCTTTCTAGTGAATATGACTCAAGCGCAGAGCGCTCTCGCTCTCGCTCTCCCGAGTCACCACGCTCTCGCGATGTTCGCTCTCCCACTTAATGGAATACACTTCCCCGCAATCGTTGTCAGAGAGGTGCTGCCCTCTCATGGTGTGTGTGCACGCGCGCGAACGAGTGAGTGAGCCTGCGACAAGTTGTAATTTGCAACGCGCGCTTCTTTAGTAGTCTTATCGAGAGTTCTTGTTCGAGTAAAATAAAAGTTCTACGTAAAATAAACCCGACTTCTCAATTTATCAAAAGACCCTACCTAACCATCCAACAGGTTATGGGCCCAGGGCACGCTTCCACTGCGCTGAAGAAAACTGAGTTTTGAAACCGACTTTGCTAAAATGAGGTTAACCGACACCATGTCGCAAGGTAATTATAAAAAGAAAAATGTTACAGAGTCAATTAGAGAGAACATTAAAGTCGGATTGATGAAGGAAAGTAAAAAAAAAAAAAAAAAAAAAAAAAAAAAAAAAAAAAAAAAAAAAAAAAAAAAAAAAAAAAAAAAAAAAAAAAAAAAAAAAAAAAAAAAAAAAGAATGACGACTTGTTGCGTGTTTCGACTTGCAAAACAAAACAAAAATAATAACCGATATAAACACATTAAAAATAAATTTCCTTACTGAAATATAATAAAACAAAGAGTTTAGAGTAAATAGTTTTAACTCATAAAACTAAACAACAAGATTGTTATAGTGCACATTTAGAGAAAATGAAATAAAATCAAACCAAAAATAAAATATACATGCATGACAAAAGAAATCAAGACTCCTCAACAGTTGGCTTGAGACGTGCATTTGCAGTGCGGTGTATCAAGCGTCTCAAGTCTAGCTGGAGTGTTTTGTGTCGTGCTTGCGTGTCCGTGGTTTGTATACAAAGGTGGCCGCCCGGATCTGGCCGTTCTGATTGCAGTGCAGGATCGGTTTGGATCCGCTGTCTGCAGACTGCGGTGCGCGGGTGTGTGCATGATGCACTCGTCTCGAGTTCGTTTCGGAATTGCAGTGCTTTCGGATGCGGACTCGTAGACAAGAAATATATACCTGATACTAAAATTAGAGGATGTTTTCAGATATGGAAAACAAAGAGGAAACTTCAGAGAATATTTCAAAGGAGGAACTGAACGAGAGCGTCCAGGTTCAGACTACACTGCAGGTGCTCGAAGAGAAAAGGAAGGAGCTAGATAAACTTATCGAGCAAGAGAAAGCCATGCATAGTCAACCCGAAGTAACAATTAATGATCTTGAAGAGGAAGTCGTAAAGGATAACACCGCGGGAGGAAAAGAGAGAAACAGAGGACTAGAGCTGAACGACATCACATTAGAGGAAGTTTTGCTTCAAGGTGATGATACAGGGGCATCAGAGGAAGGCGATACATCACTGAGTGATGATCTCTCTACCGAAAAAACAGAAGACGAGTCACAAACAAAATCTTTGGATTCACGTGAAACTCCTGCAGGTGAGAAATCGTAAATTAAATAGAGAAATGAATCTTAGAGTTCAGAGAATAAAAAATAGAGAAAATTTCACAGATTAGAGTTTAGGCCTATTAGAGAAATTAGAATTAACAAAAAAAATCAATCAAAACAGGTATAAAAACAAGATCATGTTACAGGAAAAAATTTAGAGATAAAACCAGAAAACTCAATTTCAACTTCAAAACAACTGAATAATGAGGAAATGTCGATTTGAATGCGAGAGATGTTGGTAAAGGCTGGCTTAGCAAAACTGACAGATAAGAAGGAGAAGGAAGAGAAGAAAGTACCAAAGGGAGCAAAACAAACAAAGAAGAAAACAGATCAGCCAACGAAGAACGTGTATCAAACAAAGGATTCTGCAAACGAACAGATGGAAGTGGCTAACAAAATGTACGACAAGATGAATGATGCAATGAAGGAGGTGAACAAAGCACTCGAAAATGCCACACGCCTGGCACTGGCGAACGCAGATGCAGATAGAGCAAGAGCACAGGTGCTCAAGGTAAACCCACCAAAGATTATAGAAAATGTTGTTGTTCCTCCAAATTCAGAGTCATCAGAGTTCCTTAAAACTAAATATTCAATAAAAAGAGTACGTCCGGATGCCGCAACCGGGGGCAGCAGCACTAGCGCACCAGAGACCAAAAAGAGTAGAGTCAGTAATGAGAATACAAATAAAATAATGCAGGATCTGAAAACACTTAAGAGAAACTTAGAGAACAAAAACATAACCAAAGTGTTTATCAAAAGAGACTAAAAGCTCACACGAAAATCAAGTTTAGAGTTGTGGATAGATTGTTTGAAATCAGAGTTGATAGCTAACGATTTGCTGGATGTAATTGATCCAAATGTAGAGGCACCCAATGATCTTTCAGAGAATGGCATAATAAACAGAAATGGCTTAGTAAGAGGGATTATAATCAATCATATAGACGAAGAGTATCATAAGAGGATAATTATGGAATCAACTCCAGTAAAAATTATTATTAGATTAAAAGATTTGAAGAGAAAAGAAGCTAATATTACTCATACATCGGTGCAAGCACGGCTGTATGCGATGAAAATGAATAAAGGAGAAAAGGTCATAGATTTTCATGAGAGCTTTGAGTCACTTATCAGAGAATATGACAACAGCGATGCAGAGGAACCGTTAGATGAAAGGTCAAAGAGAAGTGCGCTATACCAATCTGTCCTAGGGGTGTATCCTGACGTCAGTCAGACAAACTTTAACAGAAAATCAATCACTGGTGAAGAAATGAGTTACGAAGATATTTTTGACTATTTAATTCAGAGAGAAGCGGAACTCAAAAATCTTCAGAGACCAAAGCCAAGAGCTCAAAGAGCACAATCAGAGAGCAGAGGACAAAACAGGGACCTGTCAGAGAAGTGCCACAGGTGCAATGGATTTGGACATTGGGCAAACA
>JAQQRF010001432.1:0-12544 GCA_030523145.1 Trissolcus brochymenae | reverse complement strand
TGCGCTAGTTCATTAGCATTTGATATTCGGTAGTCATGTACCAAGTTTAATTATGCATTGTTGAATTCTTTAAATAAATACTTTGTTGTTTGTAAAATTTTATTGCAAAATTACTCAATTTTCATCTAGTTTTGTTAAATAACATTGGCTACTTTATTTGAGCTTCTTTTTCTATTTTATTTCATGTCTCCTAAGAAAAGTGAAAGGTGGGCATTAGAGGTGGGGTCTGATAGGAACGTTTGGATTTTAACATCCCCTAGCGATTAGGGTGCATGTCAGCCCTAACCTCGAACGCATTGCGGAGTGTGTCACCCAGGTGGCACCACCCTCGGTCACCTAACCTAGGTGATCGTTACATAGGGCGACCCCAACGACCAGGGCGTCTGCCCGGACACTCCGGCGACCTAAGTCTCGTCCACTCTCGAACGCATTACGAGATACGCCACCATGATGCGCTGCACCTCCGGTCACCTGCCCCAGGTAACCGTTATACCGCGAGCCTTAGCGACTAGGGTATTCGCAAGGAACCCACTACGGGGTGGTGCACCTAGTGCAACTCACCCCCGACTCACCACCAGGGTCGTTAAAGAACGCTACCACCGGCGACCGGTCGGCTAGCTCGGTGACAACAACATTTCCGCCACCCGACATCATCCCCGGCGACTGGGCGATCGTTGTCATTCCCCCAACGAACACCAAGTTTTCACGTGGCAAGCGCCCACGCCTCATCAGCGCATACTAGAGAGCGCCACGAGCGCCACTCAAGCACCCTCACTGAGGGCACGCATCACGTTCGCCATTGATCACGGCATTTCGTATTCAACGCGAGTCTGATATCGAAATCAGCGGCAACTAACATCCGCCCGCTCAAAAATAGTAGTTGTTAAGGACGCTACCTGGCGGTTTCCCGAACAGCAATAAACAATTCTCGAAAATATGATAATCTTAATCAAGATATAAATTTACGAATTTTACTACGACATATTTTTTTGTCGTAGCTCCTGCCGTGAGCGATAATTCTGGCGCATACGTGCGTCAATTTATTTATCGCAGAAGCGTTGTCGATCCTGTGGTTGCGCACGTACGCTGTAATTAATGCAGCGTGCCTATACATGAAAGATCATGAAAATCAATTAGTTACAACAAAAAAAGAAAAGATAAAGATAAAACAAAAATATACTGACATTCTTGATCAGTCTTCCTCGTTCCTTTTTAAGTTTAAGTTGGAAAAAAAAAGAAAGGAAGTTATTACGAAATTCTACAAAGGAATCAAACAATGTGTATACGTTCTTGCTGGTTGCTCCAAAACCTCTTCGGGAATCTCCACCATGTTCTGCATTAAAGGGCAATTGCATTTTTTTCCAAGAAGCAGCGTACATCGGCCACTCCTTGGAGGACACATTGACTGCCTCGTTAACATTATAACCAATGTTAAAACCCATGTGGTATCTTTTTGGAAAAGTGATGATCAAGTCACCCGGTAGTTGTACCAAGTGTTAAAAAATCATTTAGAATAATTCAACAGTACTTCAAGAGAACAACAACGCAAAAATTAGAGACAAAGAAGATTTGGTTTTACCCTGCTAACAGAAATGCTATTTTAAATAAAAACTTGAGGGTCCACCAGGCACGTTTTGTGGTGTAAGAAATACGGGCACTTCTTAGTATTTTTCGAAACTGTCGACGGTAAGCAGAAGCGTGCTCCGAGACTCATTTTTACTTTCCTTCTAAATATTACAGAAATTGTTGACTCCAGATTCTACCCTGAATTCAAAAATAGTCTCGTTAAAGAATAGTAGAACAATTATACTTAATTGCATTTTATTCTGGTTAGAGAGTTTACAGGCATTTTCATGAGAACAAATTTACAGGGTCACATGTCGACGGTAAGCAGCAGCGTGCTCCGAGACTCGGTAAGCCTGAGCGTGCACTCCTATTGGTCCGTTCGGAACGCCGTGGAAACTCAACGTGGAACTCAACGCGCGTTGCCGATTCGTACGTTTCATAATCGTCACTCGACTACTTATCAAGTTTTTTAGAAATTGTGTTTAAGAAATATGAAAAACTAATTGAAATAATACGGAATCATATTCTTGGACAATCTTTGGCCAATTCCAAGGACTGGGACGGAGGTCGAAGACAGAGGGTGCAAAGAGCATATACCACTGAAAACGAAAAATAATGTATAGAAATACAATTACGTACTTAATGTAAACCTTTAAAGTTTAACGGCTGTGGCGTTTGATTAAGGCCTATTATGGCTTGTCATTATGGTGTTCATAGAGAAAGACATTACACGCTAACAAACGGCCAGAAGTCATCCTAATTGGGATCTTATAAGGACCCTGTGAGTTTGTTAGGCAAGAATACTAAGGGCCCGAATTCAATTTTTACTAGGGAACTGGTATTGGTGGTTCAATTTCCATTCTCCACTTCAATAAAGCTAATCTGATTCGTGGATAAGTGATTATAATTGCAGCATCTGCATGTATGGAAAAATATAAATTATATTTAAAAAACGGTCAATCGGTCGTTTAAAAACGGAACAAACGCCCGTCGAATTGCTTCATCTTATTAAAAAAAAGAAACAAGAAGTAATGGCTAGAGCAATTTTTGAACTAGAATTTGGCCCTTTTAGGAAACACAACTGGAAACAATTAAAGTAAGTACGATTTTGATGTCAATTTTTATCATATTATTTTAATTTTTTCAATATATAAAATGATTTCTTTGCAGGGATGGACCCTTTAAAAGCTTAAAACTAGTGTTACTGTTGGTGATTTTGAGGTTATGTTCCTCTCCGATAGCTATTATTTTGAGAGCGGGGGACTGTAGTCTCTTACAGCCGCTGCAATTAGGGAAAACCCTAACTCCCCTAACGGAGGTGGCTCTCCGTACATTTATTCCGTGCGGGCAATCGATGCGGGACCTCCGATGCGGGCAGTCGTCGAGGCGATGTCCCCAGCGGAAGCTCCAGGTGCAGTATCGCCTTTTGTCGTACCCTGTGCAGGTGGCTGGTACTGTCTGGGCAATCGGAGGACACTCTCGGACGGCGCCCACTTCCTCGGAGTTTCCAGGTGGGACGACCTATGATTCTCTTCCACGTAGGAGATGAGCAAGTTCTTGAGGGTGCGATTTACCCTCTCCGTGGGATTACCCTGGGGGTCGTAGGGAGGATTCGTCATAAGGCGTATACCATATTTCTGGCATAACGCTGTGGCGCGACGGTTTTCAAACTCCGTCTCCAGGTCAGTAAGCCACACGACGGCTTACCGAACCGGTAAATAACTTGCCACGCGAATGTATTTAGATGTATTTAGCTGACCTAAGCATACTCAGGATGCCATTCATATCCGGGAGGAGATATGCGTCCTTTTTCACGACGCTGTTTACCTTGCAGATGTTAAGGCAGAATCGGTAGGTTTTATTGGGCAACTCCCATAACCACGGGAGTTGCCCACTCGCTAGAAGAGGGCTCGATAATATCTTCGGCGAGCATCTTCCTAACCTTGGCGTGAATCTTCTTCAGTACGCGAAGGGAGTACTGTCGGACTTTCTGCCGAATCGGCTCATGGCCCTGCGTGTCATGAAAGGCATGAAAAACGGAAAATTTTCGGATCATTTTACAGGGCCTCATAAAATAGCAGAAGTTCTAGACCCTAAATGCATCAAACCTAAGTCGTTTCAGCAGATAGGCTCATGCATTCACATATCGAAGATGATCACGAGGAATTTTCTGATTAAACTCTAACCCCATAAAATTTTCCAGACAAAATGCTAGGCTGGAATACTTTCACTCACCTAGACCCTGCACACCTTCACCTTGAAACAACAAGATGGGAAGTCTTTAGATCTACGTCAGATGATGTAATACAGCTGACCAACCGCATAAACTTACTCAGCAAACAAGTTGATAGAAGTAATACTATCCCTATAACACTGTACAGATACCTGCACCCCCTGACCCTAATACCGACTCCGACACCACTACGATTTTTAACGATAACTCTGATCACATGAGAGATTTCGATCAAAATTTATGTCTTATGTTTCTTTCAATAAAACTATAAAACGCATCTCACTTTATTTTTCAGAAACTACTCTGTTATCTTATCACCTTCAAACTAATAATAACTCACATAATAATAAAAATCATTTGTTACAGACTGTTTGGGATTTTGCCTTGTGGTGCCCTCTGACAGCTATTTTTTCGCAGAGACGTATTCTCACACGCCGCCATATTCGGAAGAAATGGCGAGTGTTGCGAATTTTAGATGTCGAGTAACGGAGAAATTGTTTTGAATCTCCCGCGAAAAGATTTGTGCTCACTGCGCCAACTGACGTGAAATTTGATTTGAGTTTTTTCGCGGGGTATTATTTTTAGGGTGAGAAATTAGTTTCTCGTGTTTGGTGCCGTCTTTGGAATTTTAACATGGCGATGGCAGCGTCACTTAAGTTGGGTGTGTCGAGTTAGGTTAGTGCCTTATTGCACTGCCTCCGCACATGCGTGTTCCATTTTAGTTTTTTATCTAGATATACTTCTAGATACTTAACTCCTTCTGAATAGGGTAGTGATCACCCGTAGAAATTAATCTCCCGAAGTCTTTTCAGTTTGTATCTTCTTGTGATCTCTGTCTTACTCGGATTTATCGCTAGAGGGCGTGTCCCACACCACTCCCTGATCATTTCCAGGGCAGCCTCCAGTCGATCAAGTGTACTTCCTCATATTTACCCTTCACTAGAATAGCAATGTCATCCGCATAGTCAACCATGAAAAACCTCTTCGCATGTTTATTGGCTTGTCAACTACCAAACTCGACAGTAGAGGTGAGAGCACGCCTCCATGCGGGCATCCTTCGTTAACTATTCCTCTCACAGTTTTCTCATTTCATATACTGTGGATCCTTCTGACCTCAAGCATGTTTAACACCCATCTCACGATGGTATTCGATATACCGTGCCTGATTTCCAAGGTACCTATGGCTTTCCTCGTGGTACGGTTGAAGGCTTCTTCTATGTCAATAAAGGCTCTCATAACCATCTCTTTTTGCTCCATCGCTTCTTCGATGAATCTCACTCCATTGTGCAGTGCAGTCTCTGTTGACTTGCCCATCTGGTATGCGTGCTGGTGTGCACACAAAGGATAGTCTACCAGCTCCACGTGTCTAATATGCAGGTCTAACAGCTTTTCGAACGTCTTCAACATGAAGAATGTCAGGCTGATAGGTCTCAAAATCCTTTACCGTAGTGTAACTCATCTTGCCCGGTTTTGGTATAAATACCACCCTAGTTTCCTTCCAGCCCTGAGGTACGTATCCTTTGGCCAGACTCCCCCTCAAAACCCCGGTAAACATGCCCAGGCATGAGTCGATCCCCTCCTGCATCAGCTTGGGAAAGACTCCGTCCGGTCCTGGGGATTTGTAAGGTTCGAAGCTCTTTATGGCCCATTTCTCCGGGGTTACCACGTTCGCTGCCAGGCTCCAGTCGATCCTCCGTTCTATATCCTGCCTACCGCCGCCCTCTGCCAACTCCCCTTCCCTATCCGGGAAGTTAGCTCTGAGCAGCATTCGTAGTGTCTCTTCTTCGCAGTTCACATATGCCCCAGCATTGTTCTTCAACAGTTTTAACTTAGCACTGTTGATTTTTGTTAACAGTCGGGCCAGTTTAGCAGTTTGTCCTAAGCTGTCCATATCTGAACAAAAGTTTTCCCACGCTTTCCTTTTCGATGCTTTGACCTCCCTCTTAAAGTTTCTTTGGGCTTCTTTATATTCATCCCATTCCCTCAGGGTGTTCCTTCTTCTCGCCTTATTAAAGGCTCTCCTCACCACCATCCTAAGCCATTCTAGTGATCCATTCCACCAGGGGGCCGATTTGGTGGGTATAACTGCCCTTGGTTGGCAGTTGTTTTCGTAGGCTCTGGTTATACTCGTGCCCAACTGTTGCACCGTACAGTCTAGGCCTCCTTCTGAACCATATCTGCCTTTAAGGAGTTTGCATCTTTGACAAAGTTCCTCCTTATACCCGTCCCAGTCAGTATTCTTGGGATTTCTCCTCCAGGTCGTGTCGTTTTGGACATTTCCAGGCTAAATAGGATAGTCCTGTGATCAGATAGGGATAGTTCGTCACTGATCGTCTCGGATCGCCTTCAGCAGTTGTTCCGCTGTGGCGATCCCTAGTGGTTGGAATACACACACTTTATATAGTCTAGGGAAGTCTTCTGGCTTGACTTCCCTGATTCTTACTCCTGGTTTAGCCTCCAGTTCCCCAGCCACGCTCCTCAGCCAGGTCGACGTCGCGGCGTCGGAACAAACGAAGACCATCGCCCCCTTCCTCGAAAAGGTTTCCTTGAATTGAGGGGTAATCCCAGCCCCCTCATCAAGGTCAAGCACCTTCTCGATGACGGCCGCCCTGACAGCCTCGCACACCTCAACTGGCATGTCCCCGCCCAGGTATTCTCCACACGTCAGTGTGACCCTGGGTAGGTTTGCCATGGCCGAGGCGAACGAGGCCCCAGACCTGGGTGGTCCCTCCACCCTTGGTTTTTTGGGGATGTCCTCCTCCGTGGAACTCTGGGGTCTCACCCTTTTGAGGGGAGGGGGAGCCCGAGGTAACACAACCCCTTACCCCTCTTGCCCTTACCCTTCTTGTCCTTCTTGAACTTAAGAGCAGGGAGTCCCTTCACCTCCGCTTGCTCCTTCATCCATTTCGTCCATTGGGCCCCACGGCGACGCTTTGTCAGAGCGCCCGCGGTATTGCCCTCACCGTGAGAGGAGAGGAGAGAGGTAGAACACCCTACCTCCACCTCCATGTTGTCTCCCTCCAAGGCTTCAGAACTCGGTTGCGTCACCCGAGTGTCCTCCACCTTGTCGGTTTTCCTGGAATTTATGTCTGAAATGTCCATATGATTCCCACGAGCAGCTAGGGAACAAAGGTCCACCCACGCAGAGCCTCACATGCGTGGATAAGGCTAAAATACAAAGGGAGCGCGCCAAGTATCCCTAGGGAACCGATCGCGACATAGATCGTAAACTAAGCCTCCATACCAACGACAAGGTCATGTGATCCCTAATAGAGGATTTAAACTTTATAGTATTGTAATATTGTTTACGAATGAATTCAATTGCGAAAATATTTAATCGATAAAATTCGGTCATTTCAGAATATTACGGTATGTTTTGGTATGACAATAGATAAATACTTGAATAATGATTAGTATTACAATATGATTACTTAACAAAAATAAAAAATATTAATAAAAAATTTTATTTCAAAAATTAATAAAACCGAAACTACTATAAAATGATAGTAATAATTATTAGTCTATAATAGAAATCATGGAATGAAAAATTTTACTATACTAACATTGCGATTATTTTGAGCCAAACAAATTTCACAAAAATACATTAGTAAAATTTATTTACCTGTGATAAAAACAACGAAATTAGATTTTTCACTATATTAAGATTGCAATTATTATAAGAAGTGCACGATATGTCTTGATTACGAGGATACTATCGTAAAATTTGTTGTGAAAATTGTTGTTGTACGTTATGAGAATTTTTCTAAGAATTTTTTCTCCGTGCACAAAGTGCTTTTTTTATAACGACGTCTGTCATCTCGCAATTACAAACTACGTATAAAAGACCAAATTTCTGTAAACTGATCAATTACAAAAATACTCGTCAAAAGAAAAATGATACCAATATTGAAGATGCGTATGACGGAACAGTTTATAAGAAGAAATTTTATCCAATTTGATGAACATCTTTTTTCTTTGGAACACAGACGGGTTATAATTCAACTTCATTTAACATCTGGCCATTTTATCTCTCAATTAACGAGTTGTTTCTACAAATTCGATACAAACTCGAAAACATTGCTGTTGCCGAATTGTGGTTCGGTGATGGAACGGTTGTATTATGACATCTATTTCGCAACTTCAGAACTTAATGTATCCAGACACGTCCGATCTTGTATTATCGGTATGAATCTGAACATAGTAGATAAATTTTTAGCAGTACATTTCATAAACAATTAGCCGATTGGCAGAAAGTTCCATGAGGTAAATAATGAACGTTTCCAGAATATTCAGAATATTTCTGAAGTTCGTTATTCTTAAGAGGTTTGGCTTCCTTCGAGGGGTTAATATTTCCTGCACAGCCATAGTCAGCCTGAATTCACTTTCAAGGTTTCAGCAACCTTTTGCACAGAGAATAGGCACGAACATCTGTGTACTTCTTCCGCAGTTGTCGAGATATCCTAGAATAGAGATATCACATTTTTTTGTGACGCCAGGGTAAGACTGAGTAAAAAGTATGAAAAGCTGAAATCCAATACACAAACTCAAATCATTTCCAAACTGTGTAGAATTAATCTTTGAATTCTTCTTTGGTATCTATCAGAAAAAATGACTGTCAGCACGTTTTACTCATGGGCATGTGATGTTTTATTACTAATCCCACTACATTTTAGAACCCCATCATTCTGCATAAAAATCATTTTTACAGCTTCATATACCCTATTTGAATGTTTTGTTTAATTTCAGATGAATATGTAAACGAAAAGTCTTTGCTTGAACTTAATCAAGAAGATC
This sequence comes from Trissolcus brochymenae, assembly GCA_030523145.1. Classification (NCBI taxonomy): domain Eukaryota; kingdom Metazoa; phylum Arthropoda; class Insecta; order Hymenoptera; family Scelionidae; genus Trissolcus; species Trissolcus brochymenae. Next base: position 3,951 of record JAQQRF010001432.1, on the reverse strand, counting down.
GGACTCCCATTAAAATCGAAATGGGATATTCTAAAGATCTGTTGAGATTCATAAAAGAATGCAATGAATATGCAAGCGAAGTAAAATTATGTAGTCTCTTGATTAATTCAAATTCACATCAAGAAATTTTTTTTAGGTGACCAAAATTCCAGATGACTCGGATAACAATGAAAAATAGAATAATAGGTTAGATTGTGATCAATCCAATCAACGGAATCCTTTACAAAAACAGATGAGTAAACGACACCTTGAGGAATCATTGTTGGAGAATTCGTTTCTGAATGTTAAAAACCCCAGATTACATAGTGGTAGTCCTGGAACCTCTTTGAAGGTTCAATGCATGGAAAAAACTATCTGTATTCAAGAGCAAGTGAAAATCAATTCTTGCAAATTTTCAATAAAATTGCTTAGTTGAATAAAAGATAATTTTATTGCAGTTTTGAATTTTTATATGTAGAAGTTTTATTTAATACTCACAAATGTACATTTCTTAACTAAATAATTTCTTTTTGCTCAAATTTTATTCATAATATGATTTTTTTTAATCCTCAGGGATATGGAACAGTGGAAGAAACTTTGCTAATCAACGATCAAGGTAAGCGTCTTTTCGAAGCTTTTCGAAGCAATACGTCTTCTGACCAGTGCGATTACTTATTTCTGAAGTTATAAACATACACAACACATAGTATGTAATTTTAAAATGTTGAAAATATTTTCTAAATACCTAGTGAGTGACAATGTTGTTGTGTTATAGCTATCCACCTGGTGAAACTTTGGAGGTACTATCAAAGGCGATAGTAACCAAATTCCCTCCTCTAAAGATCGAATTGGCCTAAACAATAATATCTCTATCTAAACAATAGAAAATGATACAAATGGGGGGGGGGGGGAGGTTCTAACAATAACGCAAAAACAAAGCAGTTTTCAATAAAATTTTGGGTTTGTGTTATACAAAAGGAATCATAAGCGTGACAAAAATACTCAAGTGAAAAGGTGAACGAAAATTTGTGTTTTAAGGCGCATTTAGTGTTTTTTTGTCGAGCGAATTAGGGTACGCGATCGCTTTGGCCTTCGCGTACGCGAATTCGCGCGACAAAAAAAACTCTAAATGCGCCTTTAAATGCAGGTAAGATTTATTTGGTTTTTAGTAAATGGACTAACGAAAATATGATCAATTTTTTAAGATTTTATTTCTCTTTTCTAGGAAGATAATTCCTCGCGGATTCGCGTAAGAAAAGGGGAAGAAGCAATGATAAGTACATTTATTTTTACTAAATTATAATTGTTTTCAACAAAACGAGCTTTACTATTAACTTTCAAGGTTCTTTATCAAGATCATAAGCCAATAAGGGATTACAGGGCTTCTCAAAAGAAAACTCAACAAAGCATGGGGTGGAAACCAATGCAATTTAATGTAATTTTTGATAATAAAAAAAGGTGCTAACTGAAGATTGTACGACGCACGTGGCGAAGGGAAATTTGGCATATCCGCTGATTCAGAGAGGACAGGCCGAATTTTTAGATAGAGATTGACCACTGATCCAGTGAGCCAATCGAGGATAGGAAATCAGGTTAAATATGTATTATGAGGACCTGCACCTGCACCAACCTTTTTCCTGATGCTGAATTGCTGAAAAGGAAAAGTGAAAAGCAGGCACGTGCTTCAGCGGATGTGCAGCGTCCGCAAAATTTTGTGTTTCGCGAAATTAAATTTTTCGAATTTATTTTTAAAGAAAAATGCGAACTTTGTTTCTTCAAAAAATGTTCATTTAAAAAATGTTTAACTATTATCTCAAAAAAATGTTTTTGTACACATTTATATAAGAAAAACAAAAATGAAAATTAAACAAAAATACAAACTTGTTTTTTCTTTTAATTATTTCTCCATATCTCCAACAATGAACAATCGTTAAATATATATATATAAATGTTTATGTGTGACCTTATTTTCATTTTTATTTTCGCAGATCGACAAAGATTTCACTCAATTGTTCTAAGAGACTGGAGATAATTTTATCATAAAATTTTATACAATACCTCATTTTATCAACCTCGAATTTTGAAGTATGCTGAATTTAACAAAGAACCAAACAAATTCTTACTTTATTTTATACATAGTTTTTTTTATAAACTATGTTGTATGGTTTCAGGTTGGAACTGATTCGAAGAATTTTGTCAAAACCAAAAGACACTCAAAAGCATCAAACATTCAGCCCTACATGATATGGATTAAGTGAGAAAAACAGTTTTTCTAATGGGTAGCAGACGATATCCTACTCTATCACGCTGACAAATCAGACATAAATGCAGCGTTCGACCTATTGTTAAAACTTTACTTTGGGTTTAAGGTGAAATATCGCTCGATTTCGAAGTCAGCGACGGGCTGACTTCTCCAACAGATGGCGCGCGACACGGAAACACTGCCGAATGCATCGGCAGTGGAATTCCGCTGCGCTACCTGCCTACGCGCGAAATACAAAATACAAGTAAAAATAAATTATTTATAAAAAAAATTAACTAATTCACCCAGTGCACTTCCTCGTGGAAGACCCTGGTGATAAAAATATTTGTCCAGTACACTTTCACGTGGAAGACCCTGGACAAAAAAATATTCACCCAGTGCACTTCCTTGTGGAAGACCCTGGGCAAAAAAAATTCACCCAGTGCACTTCCTCGTGGAAGACCCTGGACGAAAAATATTCACCTAGTGCACTTCCTCGTGGAAGACCCTGGGCAAAAAAATATTTGTCCAAGTACACTTCGTATACGAAGACCCTTGGTACAAATATTCACCCAGTACACTTCTCACAGGAAGACCCTGGATACGAAAAATATTATAATTTTTAATTATTGTATTATATAATATATATATGTCTTTTTAGAATTTATATATATATATCATATATAATAAAAATATTATATTATATTTTATTAAATGTCATTGCACTTCATGGCAATTTTAAAGTTAAGTGCACGTGATACATTTTGTTTTTGGCACGTCGATCCCTTTACAAAGAGATACCAATGCTGGATGCTTCTGATACGATAGCAACAGTCTTTTCACCGATCATAAATATAAACCAAAATTGCAAAATTATATAACTCAACATTACTGTTCTACATTTCTAAACAAATTCAATATTGTACTGATGTAAGAATCGGGTGGTTAAGGTGAAATGTCAGTCGTATAACTGCAAAAAAGAAAAACTTTAATGATGCATCAACAAGTGAAGAAACCAGTTGGAACAACTGTGAAATAGTTCAGATCAAAATGAAAGAAAGACAACTCGAGATTGACTGACATTTCACCATAACAGCCAAGAACCAATTGAATAAGGTTCTCTATACTCATTTAAAAGGTGAAATTCACTTAATAAATACGTGAGCATTAACTCATTGAAAAAATTAATTTCGTGTGACTAGAAGTTACCTTTTTCAAATAGTGAGTATTCCCTTTTTCTACGTGGAAGACTCTGGACTCGTTCAATAAGTGAATTGCATAGAAAGCAACATGCAACAAAGTTGCATAAACATTTTATAGTTAGGTAAATTTTTTTCATATAAATAATGTATGTGTTTACAGTTACAAATAAAATAAACATGAAACTGACAAAAAAAACAAATGAAACATAAATTTTGAATATTCATTATCTTAAAAGTTAATTACTTGAGAACGAAAAAGAAAAACAAGGTTAAAACATTTAAGGTTAAAAAGAATTTTTGTTCATAGTAACAATATAGGGGCAAAATAGGTTTATTCCCACATTTTAAATTTTAATTTTAAATAAAGATAATATTTTTTTCAAATAAGTTATAACGGATCCGCGAAGCGCTGCATTTACACCGCCTTTCAAACGCCAAATTTTGACAGTTGGTTTTTCGCCGCCCGAAAGCCAACGTCCGCCGTTTTTGCCCGCTAATTTTTGCCCCGTTAGCCCGCTAACGGGGGCT
>JAQQRF010001431.1:0-21745 GCA_030523145.1 Trissolcus brochymenae | reverse complement strand
AAAAAAAAAAAAAAAAAAAAAAAAAAAAAAAAAAAAAAAAAAAAAAAAAAAAAAAAAAAAAAAAAAAAAAAAAAAAAAAAAAAAAAAAAAAATGAAGAAGGTTCAATAAAATGAAAGGGTGAACAAAAAAAACGGAAGTAAATCTTTCCGTAAAAAGGGAAACACGATATTTTCATAACGCTTGTATCTGGATTACAACCCTTTTTGGGGCCGGATGGGAAGGGGCCTCGGATGTTCGAGTTTTGCGGTTTCATAATCGTACGAATGCAACAAACTTTCTCCCGAAACGAAGCCTATAGAACACTCTCCATCAGCCTTCGTCTTCCCATTATATCATTTTTTTCTAAACCGCATTTTAATTTCGGTTTCATTATCCAATCAATCATAACTTTCGTTTTTCAGCAGTGTCGCTTTTAATTTTTGATTTCCATTTTTAATCGTGGACTCATATCGACTCTGATATTCAGCCTAATGGTTTCAGATTAAAAAAATATCGAGGCAATACATCAGCCATGAAAAATGCCGGCGGAATTATCGCGGTGTCCTTCGACAGCGTGACCGATACTTTGAGTCGTGAATCTTTGACGCGGTTCAGTGTCCCGTTCAAGGATATTTCTTCCGGCTTTCGTGCATTGTACTCGGGTACGCGCCAAGTTTGATTCGTCTTGAGGATGTTTGCAGAGGCGTAAATCGTTTGTTGCCGTTAAGTATAATAAAACTGAGAAAACTATTGCACTATTTGGCTCGTTTGAGGCTTAGATGGTCAAGTTTCAAACACTGCATAAAAATAGCAAAATTGTTTGGTTCGCGTGAACCAACAAGGCAATAAAAAAGTATATCTCGACAAAGAACATTTGAAAGAACTTGAAAATAGAATTGAAGAATTAATTAAAAATTCATAAGACCAAATTTTATAAACAAGCAGAGCAATCGCTCTGGAATTTGATTTTCATTGTCTTTATATTTATCCTTGCTTTAAAATTGGAAAACCGATCGACGTTCCTTCGGGGAGCTATAAAAAAACTTATCCCATCGATGGCTATAATTCCCCTAAAAATATCAAAAGTAAAAACGAATCGAGACATTTTCATTAGAGAAGCTGGCTTCCTCTTTGTCTATTTTTAATCCACATTGAGTCATTGAACCATTTACGACTGACACCAACAGACCGCGGTGACTGTCCAAAACTGAATATATACGGATAATTGCTAATTCTGTCGCCGGTCTTTTTTCTTAAGGTCCCCTCGAACAATGAGAAGAAAGACAAAAAGCCCCGATCAACATTGTGACAATAAAACTGTCGTTATCTTTTCACAAAGACTCGTGCAGCATACAGAGTTCATTATGTTGAGAGAAATTAGAGGCAATGAAAAGACAGAGAGAGCGAAAGAGAGAGAGAGAGAGTTGAAAAATAAAGAAGCTTTGGAAAAAAAAGGAGTGAAACGAAATTATGAGAAGAGAGACACTGGTTGAATATATAAGAACGGACGTAAAGGGAAGAGAGAAAGAGACAAGTACGAGGATCGGTTTAGACGAAGGGAACACGAGAAAAAGGAAGAGAGAAAGAGAGGAGAGAGAGAGGGGGGAGAGCGCGTGGCCTTGGCCGCCGATGAGGGGTAATTCAGTCAAGGTTTCGGACGATGAACTTGCTCGGTCTAAGGAAGGAGTGTGCCGAGTGGGGGCCCTCGCAGCCAATGGAAGCGGCGCTCGAGCTCCGGCGATTGGCCGAGCGGGCAATCGGCGTCGCTCGGTTGCGTGACCTCCAACATTGAAAATGCGATGAACCCAGGGCCTCTTTCGTTCTTCGTCTTCTGGCCTGGGCTTGGCAGCAGGCGTCTCTTTCGCATCGCATACTAGATAGTCAGGGCGTAGACATTGTAGACCGACTGGCTGGTTCGGCATCGGTCCCCACCATAAGCGCTGCGTGGCCCGAGTAAGGGCTGCTCCAGGTAACCGACACTTCGGCGCTTCAATCCCGGCTCAGACCAACGCGAACCTCCCTCGAGCGAGCACTCACTTTCGCTCTTTCGAAACGCGCGCGCCCGACACTTTTCTGTTTCGCACATCTGCGATCTTTTTTGTTTTTTGTTTGTCTTGTTTCTCATCAGTTTCTGCGCGCTTGCTATAGTGGAGCCTCGAATCGAATACGATGGTGAATCGTTTGGTGTTGAATGTGGTGATCAACCAGTGAGTTTGGAGTTTATCAGTCTCGTGAATTTGGATTAACAAACTGGTCTGTGAAATGATCCTCGCACCTGACAGCAGCGTGCAGCTGGCCCCCGAGTCCTTTGTACCGCGACAGTCCGACTCCAGGATGTCCTGCGTACAGAGCATGCCCAGCCCCTATCACGTGGCGCAAGTTCCACATGTCAACCCCAACATGCCCACTATGGATTCCACCGTCTCCTCAGCGAGACCTGAACCTGAACTTCATATAGGTACAGTCTTGCAGACAACTAAATCAAATCGTCGACTTTGGATCTTGTTGAGTTGTTGTCCTGAGTGTCACTCAAATATTTTCACTCTCAAATGTTTAATGATCACAACAAATATTTTTGACAGCAGACTAATAATGGATGTGAATGAATAATACAAATAATATCAAAGTGAATAAGAAGCATTTGAAAATAATAATATGTGATTTACAGCAAACAATGTTGACAAATTAATATATTATTGGATCATCATTTGTATAATTTTCGTTAATTGGGATGAATATAACTTTGAAAAATTACATTTAAATTTAAATTTAGAGAGAAAAAAAAATGTATTTATATGTGATCATAATGATGATTTAATGTATCTTAATATTGTTTTAACACTGCCATTCGTTTGTTAATATGCTGAAAATTAAAAATCGTTTGCAGTTTCAGCAACAAGTATCCAATTACGCTGATTGTGAGAGTCCTTGCAGACTGTCTGTCGATTTGTCAAGCTGAGAGTTTTTGCAATATTGAACAAAAAAAAAATGAATTCTAAGCCGAACGAAAATGAATTTCACTTGAAAACAAGTCGCACGAGGTGTGGAAAGTGGTTCCATGTGCATCGGCGCGTAATTTCTTCGTGCAGAATCGCGTTTGCGTCGAAAAGCAAAAATCATTTCACTTTTAAAATAAAAATGCCGGGATTCGATATCCCGAGGGGGTCGACGGCCTCGATTTTCTTTTTAATAAAGAAAGTAGCGAATGATCAGCTATTAAATTTTTCTTCACTGAACCAGTGAACGCGTTTGGATTGAGCGCCGTGACAAGCCAAGTGAAAGCAGAAAGTTGTAACACACCGCGATGCTGTAACACACCATCAGGGAAAGTCCTCTTCTCTCCCACCTCGCGATCTTTCTCTCCGGCTAATTTTTTACACCGACGAACAGCGAAATGCTGATCACCACGTGCTAATTAATTATTTATGATTACCAATTATCATTTTTCTTGCGCGCAAACTGATTACAACTTTTGTTTTTGGAATTTTACAAGATTAAACATTCGTTTTGAGAATTAATTTTTATCATTTTCTTGAAACGTTGATATCTAAAATTTTGGTTTCAATTTTTTTGTTACAGAATTTGATGGGACAACAGTTTTGTGCCGAGTATGCGGCGACAAGGCATCTGGATTCCATTATGGAGTTCATTCCTGCGAAGGATGCAAGGTAAGCGATACAAAAAAAGTATAAAATATATTGATTGGGGAAGAAAAAAATCAAGCGCCCTCGGCCTTTGGCATTGAATTTCGGAAACGTAAAGAAGTGAGGCCGAAAGCAGAGGCAGAATAGCCGCGCGTGTTCTCACGGAATTGAGCTTGCCAGGAAAAAGAGCGTGTGTGTGTGGTTTAAATACGACCGATTCAAGGATAACTCAAATGTTATCGACCTAGCCTTGATGTTCTCATTCAGAGAAGTCAAATGCCTGTGCGTATCGTACTTCTCGACAACACTTCAAGGCTCACTGCCTAATGTGGGCGAAACGCCCACGCAATTTTTCTTTCGCTGCTCATTCTTTTTGTTAACAAATTTGAAATTACAAATCATAAAATCGCTGCTTTGTTTGGTATCGAGTGTACGAAAAAAAAAAAAAAAAACCGATTCTCAAATTTTCATCGTCAAAAAAGCTCTCCTTTTACCTGGTCCGTGTGACAAGTAGCATCGGAGTCTTTTTTTTCCTGTTCACCCGATTCAGTAATCTTTCCCGGAAATTTGCAGCCGTTCAATATCCCAGAACAGAAATCCGTCATTTGCATTAGGGGAAAAAATCAACCGGTTGACAAATATTTCAAACTCAGATGCACTATTAACATAATTATCAGGGGATGAGAAAACGTTGAAAACTTTTTTGTTTCTAAAATTAAAATGATCGATAAAAGTTGAAAATAATATAACGAACGAAAACGATATTTTGGTTCGAATGTTTAACTTAACAGTTGAATTAAAGTTTATCGAACTCTCGGTTACTTTCTAATAATAACCTTCGAGAAAATTATCTTTTTTATCAGAACAAACAAAACGTGATCGAGTCGAATTGGTAGGCCACGATTGAACGGCGCCAAGCAGACGTTTTTAGTCCCCAACGATAATGCACGCACCTGCTCCGAAGATTCATTGCGAACCCACGCAGGGGTTGATGTAAATACACATCCGTTGAGCTAATTATAGCGTTTTCTTTTTTTTTTTTTTGCATCCTTTTGAAAAGAATGCTAAGGGAAAGTGTACTGAAAATTGTTGTTCCGATCGGTGTTGGAAATAATTGATTCGGTAATGCCGAGCGAGTGTGCGCGGTTTTGGCATATTGACATTTCCGAGTCTCGAAGGCCGCCGAGTCAACGGCCTCGTGCTCTTCGGACGGCACGAAGTGCTGGTGGGGAATGTATGAGTCGAATAGTTTCTTGAAAATAGTGGCGGCACTTGGTGTCTCCCCACCAATGCAACAAAGCACCTCCCCTCCACGCGATGCCTGGTCACTTCCACCTCGCGCTGCAATTCTTAATATTAGACTTCTAGATCAGCACCGACTTTTGCACCGTCAACATCTCTTCACGGCCGTAATCAACGATTATGCAACACGCTTATGAATTCAGTTCCAATCGACTTTCAATGCAACAAACAAACTTAGTCCCGAACAATTAATTCAATGCCGTTTTGTTGAATTGAGTCCGACTAAATATATAATAATTGCAAGAACATTGAACAATGGCAATTTCATTCGAGCCAGTTGTGCTTTTCTCATTGCCTCAATTACGTAATGACAAAACTCAAATCACAGTTCCTGGGAGCTTTCGAAAATTGTCTTATCGCAACTTTGCTTATCTGTTATCAAATCGCCTTACGCCCGGTGGCAAAAACTTTTTGTTACACAATTCCATTCATCATTTCCTAGATATTAAATTTATCATTGCAACTGTGAATCAACCGTGGGCTTTTCGATAGCGGGTGTGCGCTCGTATCTAAACTCACTGATGCTTTCCCCGTGGTGCAGCAAACAAGGTCGATAGCTGGTTGACTAGGTCAGTAACTTATTGCCAAAGTGGCTGAAAAGCTGCGTGGCGATAGGTACATTTTTCTCGGTTCGTGTGGTTCGCGCGTGACCTAGCCGTTAGCGGTTGTGCGTCTTGCAATACTGGAAGAGGGGCCTTGTGGAAAGGGAAGAGAACGCGGAAGAGAGTTGGGTATCTTCGAGACTAGGTCGCTCAGTCGCACTACTGTTGTACTATTTTGCTATACTGGCGCACTCGAGGCTTTGGACGAACTCTCATGGTCGTCAGCGCCCCATATTTGGTGGCGCGCGCTCTCGTGCCATCCCGCAAAAGTGTCGAGACTCCATGCCCAATCCAAATGCATCCACCAATGATTACTCGGCTCGATAGCTTTTGATCGCCACGTTTGTTGACCTCTTTCTCCATTTCCAGGGGTTGCTTCGACATCATTGAGGAAATCAGATCATATCATCATTCGGTTGATATGATCATTTGCTATTTTGAAAAGAAAATATCACGAAATATTGGCTTACCGTATCCAGTAAATGGAATATCTGATTCGAGGGTGGGGGCAGACGATAAATAAAGACGAATCAAAATGTGGGCGAGCGAGCCGCTGGAAAATCGACCAAAGGGTGCACTAACCCCCGTGCGGTCGACGACCTCGGGCGCCGCAGTTACGTCATGCGCTTCCCCCCCACTTAATCGTCACTTTTGACGTCGTAACGAGTCGTGATCTCATTTTTTTTCTTGTTTTGTGATTGCACGAATATATTTTGGTGCTCCGCACGAGGTTACCGACCGCGGTGCATCTACTTTGGAATCAGGTCAGTTGCTTATTATTGTGGTAGGTATATACACCGAGTCGAGAGTGGCCGTATCTATAGAACAGTCTAGATTATACCACACCGCGATAGATCTGAACACCCCCTCAACTTCTCCCATCTCCTCTCTTTCTTTTTTTTTTTTTTTTTTTTTTTTTTTATTATTATTATTCTACACTGTTTCTTCTTTATCTCAGATAGCTTTTGTCGCTTCTCCCCCAACTCGTTTATCGAGACAGAATAATCAAACTGGTCCAGTTTCATCGCGTCCAATCAAAACCTTATCTCCTACAAAAAAAAGGAAACGAAAAAAAGAAAACAAATTCAGATTCTCCATCAGTATAGGTGTAAAAGGTTTGATCCTCTGAAAGGGCGAAAAGTTCATCTGATCGAATTTTCGGAAAGATTTTGTTTGGCGTGGATTAGAGTCGAGGTCCAGAGGAGGGTGACGATGTTTGCGGGATGAAAAAGCAATGACCTGGATAGAGGAGGCGGGAGGTAGTCGAATCGTGTCATCATTGATCGTTACCTGAAACCTGAAACAGGAGCGCACAATCGAGCACCGATAGATATTAGGCCCTGGACTAACAAATTCTTGGGGTCGAAGCGCGCGCGGTTAATGCCCTCGAGGTTGGTTGAAACGCATGCGCGAGCTGTATGTACGTCACCGTTACTTGGTTCCGTCGGGATGCCCCCTCCTATTCCGCGCGAGCTCCGCGATCATCGCTCGCGTTCACCTTCCCCTTCGCGAGTATTTGCGACGCACTACTACCGCTCGCCACGATCGCACGCGGTGCGCTCCGGTCGTTAACCTCGCGACCGTCGTATCCCACACTCTTTCCCAACCTCGTACTGTCATGACCGATGCCTGGATCTCCCCAGATCTAATCGTCAAAACCAAATTGCAAAAATGAACTCTCCCACCAATTTCAGATAACTCGTGTTTCAATTCACGATTCCTTCATTGGTCAATTGATCTACCCTCTTTGTTTTAGCTCATTTTCATTCGAGCTTCGATCTGAAATGAGACCTTTAATAGCAAAGCAAAAGAATAGAACGAGATCTGATTATCGCAAACCCTCATGAGCTGAAAAGTTTGGCTTCATGTTAGAGTACCATTGCAGAGAGGTAATCGACCCCTGACCTATTTGAGAAAATGTACGTTAGAAGAAATCGATTCACCGCTCTTCAGTCAGCTAAAGAGTTCATCCGGGGTTGCTGCCCTCGTCTCGATATCTGCGCTGCACATAAGTTGTACACGCGCCCTGGTTGCAGCAGCGACGTGTTGCAGCGACGATAAATGCAACTTCGTGAGTGAAAACGGCGCACGATGACGTTACGAATGCCATAGAAAGCTATGGCAGAGCGCACACAGGCCAAGTATCTTTTCTTCCTACAGTATCACTCCGGACCTATCCCAAGCTCGGCGCTCAGCGTTCTCTGAGCTGGGGTCCTTTCAACCTGCATTCGCGGCCCACCAACTGGAACCGAGAACGAATGGCCATTTGATATTCTTTCATCTAATTATACATTCTAGTTTTGCATTTTCGAATTCGCCTCAGCCTCTCTCTCTCTCTCACTCTCCCCCTTCTTGTTGGCGGTTAAATTTAGAAGACGCGTTTTCGTTCAACTCAGCAGAGATCACAAACAAACAAAAATCAAAGCTAATAAAAATAGAAAAGAGAAAAGGAATGCATGATGAACACGTCCTTAATGATCCACAGTTTATCCGTCATCGAAACGGTTCGTCGGAAGAGGTTTGGAAGGTTCGAGAAAAAGTTGAGCAAATGGCAACGGTACCATCGGGCCGTGGAGCGCGGGATCGCAAAGTTGAGGTAGGCGAGGTCGCAAATCCTGACGTCACGTATGTCAGTGGACTCGCTTGTCGTCGCTTGGCAAATTAGAGTTAGCCCGCGCGTGCGCACCGCCAGAAGTACCTACCTGACTGCCGACACGAGTGCGTTATATAATCGCACAAGGTCGTTGACCGTTGGTTGTGTCGTCGCGTCCCGGGGTGGGTGTGCATGCAAATTCGCGCGCGCACACACCTCGTCAGCTCTCTCATGCCTGGGCCAAAGTCCCCTGCAACAGTCTCAAAAATTGGTATTAAAAACAAACAAAACGTCCATCTGCCTCTTGGAGCACCAGAACTTGTCAATTTGATTCTTCCAATTTTTGCTTGCTTCTCAATCTCTGAGACTTATATCCTCGGACTGATGAAAAATGTCATAGCGCCATTTTTAGTTTGATCGCTAACCCTGTGGGTGGAGGAGGGCCGTTCTCTGGGAAACAAAAAGGCGGACAGGGACGCGAGGGGGAGGGGACCGCGAGGGAACGAACCCGTTAGTAGATCAACGCTGGCGTGCCGGCGTACGCGCACTTATGGTAGCATTGGTGCGAACGTTGGCCGGAGAAAGACAGCAGGATGGGCCGGGACGGGTGCGCGAGCGCGAGCCAGGCACTCGGGCAAGCGCAGAGACTCTCACTTTCACGCGGTGAACCTCGGGTGAACGTCCGGGAATTGGGTCAGAGGGCCCCCACCTCGGCGCGCGCGACTCGTAGCCAATGTGCTGAGCCACTCTATGCTTTCCGTGCTAGAGAGAGTCAGTCTACAAGCGAGCTCCGACAAACACGGTCGAACGATCCTGCGAGACAGTGCGACAACACCTCCTTAGTTTTAAATTCCAACGCTTGATCGGTACAGCCCAAGTCGGTCGCAGAATTTTCTCGGTTTCGTAGACAAAAGCCAGAAGGAGATATTTACAAGTGTACAAAACTTCGGTGCTCGATACCAAACAGTTATACATTGCTCCAGAAGCAGCGCTTTTTATAAAGGGGTGGTCCCGAGCCAATTCATGGGGTGCTTGTGCGAATGTGACTCAGCGAACCCGCGATCGGGGAACAACTGTTCCTCCGGGTCCTCATCTGACAGCGACAGCAGTCAAACTGACGAGGGTATTGTTGGTGATTCGCAGGGCTTCTTCCGGCGCAGCATCCAGCAGAAGATCCAGTACAGACCCTGCACGAAGAACCAACAGTGCAGCATCTTGAGGATCAACAGGAACCGCTGCCAGTACTGCAGGCTCAAAAAGTGCATCGCCGTAGGCATGAGTCGAGATGGTAAGTTCTGGAATTTCTTTTGCATCTCTGTTCTTTCTCTCATATTTGTTCGATTCTTTCCCGTCTCCATGCGAATCACGAATTCGGGTTACCGGAGCGACGACCCTTTACGCAACGCCGTGTCACAATCAGTGAAAGTGTTCGGTCGTAGGTTCGAGAAAGTATATATCCTAGATTCTCATTTTTTTCCCCCTCATACAAGTTGTCTTTGAAGTTATCAAAACCTGAATACCAAATCGGGTTGCGACAATTTTGCAACCTTTCAAGATCATTATTGATAAATCGCGGTTATGAATTCTTGGTTTTTTTGAAGGAAAAAAAAAAAAAAAAAAAAAAAAAAAAAAAATTGTTGTGTCAGCGATGAGAAAGAAGTCGAGCATCGCTCGCAATTCGCATAAGGTCAATAGTCTCGCTGTGTGCTTTTTCGCAAGTGATTCTGTCCGTGGAAGTACCGCTACGCGCCGCTACGTCCTCCAGAGTCGCCCCACCACGGCGGCGCGATCGCCACCCACTCCTCCTCGGTGCTTTCCCTTCTTTCACCGTTTGGCGCTCGGGGAGCACCGTCTCGTGGCGCCACACGGAGACCACGGCAATCTCGCGCCTTATGACCGACGTGCCCCACCACTCGCGTTCTGCACACGACGCATGCCTTCGGCCATTGAGACCTTTTGCCGCTCTATCATTGCTTGAATAACCTCCGAGGCGGACTTATCAAAATTGCAAACAAAAAACAACGTTTGGTATGCGCGACAAACAAAAAAAAACCCCTTTCCACTTGAATTATCCATTTCAAAAGTCCTCGCATTATAGAACGAGTAACTTCTTTCAAACATTAAAAACTAATTGATGCAAAAATAATGAAACAATAATGATTTGAAACATCATGAAGGCAACTTGTAAGTGAAGAAAAAAAAAAAGTCATTGAAGATTAATGAATTTGGTTAATAAAATTGATTGACAATGTTGTATAAAAAAAATTGTCACGTGGGGGTTTTCAATTAAAAAGAAAAATAAAATAAAAGATTGTGACACGTTGGGTCGATAAGACGATTGCGAAAATGGATGATAAGCGGTTACGTAAAACGGAGCATTGCATAATGGAGCTGTCAAAGCTTGATGATAATTGGTAAACAAAAAGCGAGCGCTGTTCGGACGAGCAGTTCGGTTCTCTGTTGCATGTCTATAATACTACGGTCGTGTAGTGTAGACGCGCGGATGACTGGTGGTAGTGGCGGCGTATATAGGTCGGCGGTACGCCTCGCGCGGCTCGCGCTCAAACCAAGTTCAAGGCCAAAGGCTCGGCAAAGGCCACAATCGTGTAAAGAGTAGGGGCCGTTGATGGTTGATTCAAGCGGAGAGGGAGGGGCTGTTGAACGCGGCTCGCGGAACGTCACTCAGTCAGCGGTGATGCTGTCTCGCGTTAGCACGCATTCTTAGTCGCGCTCCCGAGACGACGATCCGGGATTATTACTAAGTCATTGGAGTGACTCGCGATAGCGCGCGAGTCAGCCGCTAATTTGTTTTGTGTTGTGTGATATCATCGGAATCGTGCAAAAGTGAAAATTAAAAACAAAAAGAGTACAAATCAACTGGAAGAATTTTTTTTGCGAAATATATTTTTTTCCCCTCCACCTTCATGGGCGAAGTCATGGGCGAAGAGTTGCCGATACTGAAGGGAATTCTTAACGGAGTTGTTAATTACCACAATGCACGTAGGTGTTCAAAGTGAATATTTGTTTGAAAAGAAGAGAAAAAATAAAAAAATTGCAAAATTACAAGTGATGCCGATTTTGGCAGAATCGCGGGCGCCGACTAGTTGCACTTTCTACAGCATTCGTACCTACTTACGACGGTACTTTCTCGCGTCGAGATGAAAGTGACGATCGCTTTCCCTCGATCCCGCGCTTTGTTTTTTGTGCCGCTGACATTTCGCCCGATCACCTCTCGCGCTCGAATGAAAATCCCGCCAGTTTGTGTTTCGTTCTTTGACTTTGTTTGTTCTTTTTTTCTTTCTTCGTTCAAATTAGATTAGATTGTCGTAATTTGTTGGTTGACAGGTGAACTTGATGTTAACGTGGAATCTTTTTGTTTTGTGTTACAGCGGTTCGATTCGGGCGCGTGCCCAAACGTGAAAAGGCTCGAATCCTGGCTGCCATGCAACAAAGTTCCCACAGCCGTTCCCAGGAGAAGGCAGTCGCTGCCGAGCTTGAGGATGAGCAGCGCCTGTTAGCGACCGTGGTGCGAGCCCACTTGGACACTTGCGACTTCACTCGTGACAAAGTTGCGCCAGTGTTGGCGCGGGCTCGCGAGACCCCCAACTACACGGCTTGCCCGCCTACTTTGGTGAGTAAACGCGTGCCGCAATGTTTGCACGATGACGCGAACGTAACAGGCCTTGCCGCGAAAGGTCAGCCGGTTTTTCGCTTCCGCGAAGCATTGAAGAAATTGACCTCGACGGTATCTGTTTCTTTTGTTCCAGGCCTGTCCTTTGAATCCAAACCCACAGCCGTTGACGGGCCAGCAGGAGCTGCTGCAGGATTTTTCCAAGAGGTTTTCACCCGCGATTCGCGGTGTGGTCGAGTTCGCCAAGCGCATCCCCGGGTTCACGCTGCTCGCACAAGACGACCAGGTGACGCTCCTCAAGGCCGGGGTGTTCGAGGTGCTGCTGGTACGACTCGCGTGCATGTTCGACGCCCAAACCAACAGTATGATTTGTCTGAACGGTCAGGTCCTCAAGCGCGAGTCCATCCACAACAGCAGCAACGCGCGCTTCCTCATGGATTCCATGTTCGATTTCGCCGAGCGGGTCAACTCGTTGCGACTGTCCGACGCCGAGTTGGGCCTGTTCTGTTCGGTCGTGGTGATCGCGTCGGACCGTCCGGGTTTGCGCAACACCGAGCTCGTCGAGCGGATGCACAACAAGTTGCGCAACGCGCTACAGACTGTCCTCGCTCAGAATCATCCGGGCCATCCGGACATTTTGCGCGAGCTGCTTAAGAAGATACCGGATCTCAGAACACTCAATACCTTGCACTCGGAGAAGCTGTTGGCGTTCAAGATGACTGAACAGCAGCAGCAGCTGCAGGCCCAGCAGCAGCAGGCCAACGCGGGCAACCAGCAATCGGTGCACTGGCACCAGTCCGAGGAGGAGCCGGTGCCGTCCTGGGCATCCGTCTCCGACGTTGCCCTCGACGAGGCTGTGAAAAGTCCGTTGGGAAGTGTCTCCAGCACCGAAAGCACCTGCAGCGGCGAGGTCGCGGCACTGACTGAGTACAACCATCACGTGCAACAATCGGCCGGCCACCACGCTTCCAGTGCCCCGCTGTTGGCTGCGACCCTCGCCGGTGGGCTCTGTCCGCACCGACGTCGCGCCAACTCCGGCAGCGCGAGCTCCGGCGAGGACGAGCTGCACCGCGCGATCCTCGCCAAGCCGTCGCAGATCCCGCAGTGTCCGCGGTTCCGCAAGCTCGACTCGCCCAGTGACAGTGGGATCGAATCAGGAAACGAGAAACCGGACAAGCCCGCCAGCAGCAGCACCAGCAGCGCCCCGACTTCAGTTTGCTCAAGCCCGCGCTCAGAGGACAAGGAGGTCGAAGACATGCCAGTTCTGAAGCGGGTCCTCCAGGCCCCTCCGCTCTACGATACCAACTCGCTGATGGACGAGGCGTACAAGCCCCACAAGAAGTTCCGAGCTCTCAGACAGAAGGACAGCGCGGAGGCCGAGCCGGTGGTGTTGCAGCAGCAACAGCACCAGCAGTCCCAGCTGCACCTCCACCTAACGTCACCTTCCGTCAGTACGCCGGCCTCCTCCCAGAGCACCAGGCAGACCTCTTCTTGTCCGCAGACTGCGAGCCTACTCAGCAGCACGCATTCCACCCTGGCCAAGAGCCTGATGGAAGGGCCGCGAATGACCGCCGAACAGCTCAAGCGCACGGACATCATCCACAACTACATCATGCGCGGGGAAGCCGCCAGTCCCAGATCTCCGACGATCTCGCCATCTCCCGCGGAGCAGTGCGCCTCAACGACGACGTCCACTCTGCGCCCCTCACAAGGATCTCAAGGCCTCCTACAGTGCGCCACTTCAGTGTACCATACGTCCAGGTGGCCCGCGACCTCTGTCATCACGACAACGACGGGTGTGCGACAGCAGCAGCAACAGTCTTCCCCAGACTACTATGTGCTGAGTGGTTCGCCCACATCCTCACCAAGGTACCTCTCAGCCGCGGCAACGAGTAGCACCAGCAGCGCAAGTCCGCGCCCAAACGCCGATACCCGTTGCATGACACCTCCAAGCATGCTCTCGAACTGTCCTGGGAACATGATGGAGCTGCAGGTTGACATTGCAGATAGTCAGCAACCGCTGAACCTCTCAAAGAAATCTCCATCCCCGTCGCCCAGGCCGTCCCCGCGGCCCATAATCGGCTCCTGCAAAGCGCTGTCTCTCGAAGCGTAGTGAAGCTGCGACCATCGGAGCCCACCGTCGCGATGATACCAGTCGCTGGTCCGGATCCTCAATAGGCGCTGACTCGCGCAACACAACTCAAGTGCCAGGACGCTCTGAGCGCGTGACAAACCAAATAATTTATTATTTAAATTGATGCTATTTCGATAATAACTTTGCGCGAGGGGCGATAAGTCGAACGCGATTGTGATTCTGTGTTTTTCTTTGGTATTTCTTTTTTCTTTTTTTTTCTTTCTTTTTTTCTTATTTTTTATTTTTATTCTCAAAATTGCGGTGATCAAAAGCACGGACGCTTACGAGTGCCAGTGTGGTTCGACGTTTCACGCGACAAGCAAACGAATTTTAAAACATTATAATCTATTATATGTGATAATCATTGAAATCGCGCATCTTGTACAGTCTCCACCTCATTCACCGATCATCTACTCTACTATGTTCAATGACTATTATAAAAAAGTAATTAATATTATTGTAATATCTCTAAAATATAGTAACTGTAGAACATTCTCATAATGTGTGTATGCATGCATGTGTGTAAGAAAAAGAGAGAGAGAGAGAGAGAGAGAGAGAGAGAGAGAGAGAGAGAAAAAATGGTGTGAATGTGAAAATTTTAGGTGCGTTGTGCGAATGGCTTATGCGTGCAAAACATTCGTGACTCTCCGGATTATAATAATTGTAAGTGGTTTACGAAACTTGTTGACTTTATCGGTTTCAATGTATTCGTAAATAAAAAATAAATGCAAAAAGAACAAATAAAACGACGAGTTTTGTTATGAGACTGAATCGGTCCGCTGCGGTGACCCTGCAGTTGGTCGTTGGACGTGCGCGATTGCATTGCAACGCCCAATGACAACTGATACGCCTATATGAGAACATCATCTTATTGTCAACCATTACTAGCGGGATCTTAGGCTTTACTCATAGTATCCCAATGCAAGCAAACGACATTATGCGAAGAAAAAAAGCTCTAGCCGCAAGCAACCTGTAAATAGTAACCGCGTAAGGTCTTAGATTTTAGGCAGTACTGAGTGAGAAAGACGAAGAAAGTAATCGAGCGAGAGAGTAACCGACAGAACAAGAGAGAGTGAAAGATACGACCTTTCTCGCGAGAGGAAGGGGAGAGCTAGCAGAGCGGATGAAGGAGAAAGTTGTTGAGACGTTCCCTCCCACTTGCCCTCACTTTTGGATCCTATGTGTAACCTCACATACGTTCCAACTACACAGATGACAGAAGTCAGAAAAGAAACGCGCTGAACCGGTCTTTTTTCCTATTTTGATTCCTGTTTTACTTCGCGTGTATTTATTTCATCATTCCTTGGTTTATGAAACTGTATGACCCATTTGACGTTTTTTCAGTTCCGTTCGGTTATCTCGTTCCTCGAATCTTATCACCGATCGAGAATCACTTTTCTGTCTTTCTTCCTGTTCCTTCTATACGATGATCCCACAGAAACGACGAATTCTTCAAAACGGCACAATGAAAAACCAAAAATCTAAAAAAAAAATAAAATCGGAGCAAAATATTGAACGCGATTTAAAAATGGACAATTTTATTGTAATGACAAAAAAGAAGCAATTAATGTAAATGAACAAATCCGCCCGAAAGTTTCTATCCTGTAACACACACCCTGCCCGAAGAAATAATAGCGTCGATATTCGTATAACGTTATACATAAACTATACATAACGATTATAATAGTAAATGATACATATTGTATGATATATTTCTCTATCCATTAAGGTGAAAGCAAAAAAGGTAAAATACGACAGTTGTTATTTCTGGTAATGTAATGATAAAACAACCTGCGTGATTAATAAAGTTGACGATGAAAAAAAAACATAATGTTATACCGACAACTAAGTATCATGAAAATAGGCGAACATTATGAGATGTAATTTCTGTGCAAGGAACACTATACAAAGCATTGCATATTGCCCAGTGAGCACGTCGTTTTGTATGCTTGGGAGTTGTGAGGTCGTCTGAATAAACATTGTCTGGTGAATTATGCATTCAATTTGTTCATTATTTAACACCATCGCCACTGTCAAATAAACTTTCCTTCTCCGTCTATTCTGTTCAACTCTATCGAAACGCTCGATGTCGCCTTGAACTTCGACGTGCGTCGTTAGTCGAGAATAGACGCACGTCGAGTGTGGCGTAATCAGAAGCTTTGATAACTCTTATCGGGAATTGAAAAAAAAAAAAAAACAATTTTAACTACTCAAAATTATTACTCTAATATCTTAGGATCATTTTTCGTCTTTTTTCTTTTTATTTTCTCTATTGAAATTAATATATAATAAAATATTTTAGAGAACGAAATCATATAATTTTGTAAAGTCAAAACAAAAGCTCAAAATATAAAAACCATATTGCTGTTTGCTTTTAAAACCAACTCATTCTGATCTATTTCGGACATATAAACAATGCAATTTTATTGCAATATGATATAAACATATTTTGTCTGCAACTGAAGAAAAAAAATCAACTCAAGTAAACATTTCGATCGGACGAACGTTATTTCTATTTTGAATAAAAGTCATTATACCTTTGTTAGTAGAACGAAATAATTTAATTTCTTGCAATTAAATATTATTTTTGGAGGATTTTATATTTAGATTGAAATTCTATAAAGACAAACTTGTAATGTTTAATGCCGTTTTCTTTATTTTTATATTTGATTAAATGTATTGTACAAATTGATTTTGTTGGATGAAATACATTCAAAATAAAAGTTCAAGATGACCTGAGTGCGTATTTACGGCCACCTACACCATCTCGACATGACATTTCACAAACAGGAGACGACGCAAGACACCAACGAGGGCGTTGGTTGGCAAATACCTACAGCGAGTGTAATGCCTATGAATTAGTTGTTGAACTCTATTCATTCGCAGTGAAGCGTTGGAGATATGTAGAAATCAAAATCTCTTAAATACCAAACTTTTGCACTTTTTTTTGTTTTCATTGCAATGATATTTCCAAAGAACGAACGAGCTCTCGTCATAATCTGACAAAGCAGATAAATTTGCATCAAAGTTGTATCATCTAGTAAAAAAACGTTTAGAATTACAAGTCCTCAGTAGCATCGGCGTTTGAAAAATGAGACTCTGCTCAAAGCTTTTTTCATCAGCCAGTCAAATCGAATTAGTCGAATGTATTCAACACAAAATAAATGACTTGCACAAAAGTTGATTGAAATTTATCAATCAATTTTACTGTTGTGACTGGTTCAGTCAGTAAAGTAGATCATCTTAATTGATTTTGATGGATAAATTCTTCTATCGCTGTGTTAAAATCGCTTCCCTTAGAATTCAAACAAGAAGTATACAATTTTTGAGTTACTCAACTAATTCAAGACACGTTTGATTTTTTCTTTTAAAATTAATGTCACGAGCCATCTCATAGATTTGTTGCCACAAACTGTATAAACAAGTCCGACATCGCTTTTAGATCGTGACCATCCGAAACAAGAATGAAATTAGCCATGAAAAATATATTGGATTCATTCACAACCCAATTATACTTTTCATAAATGTTAATGTGCTTTGTACAACTATTTTTAGACAAATAATGTTTCATGTTACACGAAATAAATATTTACACGAAACTAGACTGCATACAATTTTAATTGATTTGTTTCGTTTGTCCGTATCTAAAAAAGCAAAATTTCATTTTTCATTGTAATTATGCATCGATTGAACATTCCCCCACGCTTCGAATTTATTTTCGACGTGACTTATATTTATCAATTTCTGTTTTAAATATAGCATCTTTTTCACTTTCGGTAAACAATCCTTGAAAAAATTTTTAGCAATTAAGATCAGTCGATGACAAATATCTTTTAAATTAAAAAAAAATTCTTTCAAAATAAGTGACACAAGTACACAAAAATATGCCTCGATGCAAAGGTTTGATACTCAAAGCAGTCGATCGTGGAGTACAAGATTAATATTAATTCAGAATTATAACTATGAAAGATGAGTGATGTTCAATGATTGGCTTGGTGACCCTTGAAAGGTTGGTAATACACGGGTAATACACGGTCGCGTTGTCCCTGACAGTGTGGAACATTCCCAGACTGGACTGTAGTTTAGCCTCCAGGACGCCCTCGGTATCTACTTTCTTTCTCCTCCTTCTTTGTCCCTTACACTGTTTCGTTCTTGCTTTGCTTCTCCCTGCTTCACAGCAACATAATACTCTGCTAAGCTAGCCCAGGCCGGGCAAAGGAGCGCGTTCAAGGTCCAGCCGAGGTCGCAGACATAACCGATGACCGACTGCTACCATCTTCCCTTCAAACACTCCGTCCTGTGTTTATATAGACCGACGATCCGAATAATCAGACAAAGAACGATATGCTAAAAGCGCCCAGATATGAAACAAACGATAAAAAGTGAAAAAATAGCGCCTAAAATAAAATATCAATTCAGAATCCCACGCAACTTTCGATTTTGTTTTTAGGTCGCCTGTAATGAAAGACCAAAAACAAAAACATGTAAACATGAAATTCAATTCGATACATCTTACGAATGAAATAGAAATTTCTCCGACTCATGCGTTGTTACAGAAAATTTTGTCAATTTCTAAGTTTTTGGCGTCCTTCGATTTTCTTAACTTCTTGAAGCGCGGAACTTCGTCAGTCGCACGAACGTCTTCTGACACTTGGACGACTCTCTTCAACTTCTCTCTCTTCAGCATAATGTTCGGTTTATTGACACATGGAGACTCTACAGTCTGAATAAAAGAAACACAGTGTAATCGTGTGACACGCTTTTTTACTTGTTAATCTCAACGCAAAAGTGCGAGCGGTATTAAAACGGTGCATACTGAATGAATAATGTATTCCGAAAGAAAAAAAAAGAATAAGAAAACTATAATATACCTTTTGTATACTAATGATCTTTGCAAAATTTTGATTAATGCAATTCCAATTTGTCTAGGATTAACAAAGTGTAAAATTAAAACACAGTTTAACGTCTGTTTCACTTTTTATTTGCCTGTAAACATTTATACGAAGTTGTTTTGTGCAAAATTTTAAAATAGGATGCAGGGATTGGAAAAAAAATTAACAGCCTAATACGTGGCCAGCTATTCTGTTTATTGAAAAAAAAAAAAAAAAAAAACCGAACATAAAAAATGCAGATGTGCAGAAGTTTGTTCCCTGAAACGAGGAGTCTGCATTCTGTTAATCCGTGCTCACTCCTAGACGATCGCGTTTCTTGTTGCGATTGGCCTGATGGAACTTAAAAAAGTTAGAACTTCTCGTATCGACGGGATTAAAAAAAGAAAATCAGTAAATAGACTTCGACCTTTTCAAGTTGATTTTGATCCTGTAAAATTAGTATCCAACAAATAGGCCTATGTCCAAATATGATCACAGCCATTTCCAAGAATGAACTATTAGAATACCGATGAAAATAATTTTCTTTTATATAAACAATAAAATCACAAAGAAATATTCAATTTTAAAATTTCAAATGCATAACAATTGCTTCTGCAAAATTCATTTCATAAATAAAAATGTGTTCGGTACTCCAAAAGTTAAGATTTCTGCCACATGTGTTTACAATATTTTTCGGCACTGTAGGATGAGGCCTATAACTCTGAATTGTGTTGTTCATTTATGTATTATAATATGAAATTTATAACTGAAATGAAATTTCAATTTCGATTATGCTCTGAAAAATGAGAAAAACATCCATGACTGTTTGGTGGCCCATTTTTATTAACTCATTTGGGCAGATATGAGGACGTGCGTGTTTCGTGCGGTCTGTAGGTGCTTTGAAGTTTCCTTGTCAGAGTAACAAGGTCAACAGCTCGCTTGAAGAAGCTCGAATCACTCCAACGAGGGTGCTTCCCTACTACGATGTCGAAAATTATACCGCCTCTGGCCTTCTATTAGAAACATCGCAATGTTAGTCACCCTCATTGTTGATCACTTTGATACTTTTTTTTACACTTCTGCCCTCTTTTTCATCACACACGTTTTCGATTATACTCCTAAATTGTTTGTTTTAATAAATAACTAAAACCCCACTAGCAAAATCGTTTTTGATACCTCTTTTTTTCGTCTATTTTCTTCTAATCTTTTTTTATAGTCTTAAGTAAATATTTGTTTGCTTGACTCTGTATTTCTTGGTTCTATTTTTTTATCCCAACTAGACATACTGGCTTCGCGAACGGATTCAAAATTTAGTTATTCACTTATTACCATTAGTCCAGCCATCAATTGACCGGTTCAATTAAAAGAGAACAGTCCAGGGCTTTTGTAGATTCTTGACCTCGGAGTGTCGCACGTAATCAAGTACTCTTTTACCGCCATTAATTGACGACCATGGTATCACAATTTCACGAGAAGCATTTGATTCAGCGTATCAAATCGTTCGTTCTGCAAGCATTAAACGTATTACAAGTGTCCAGGTCCAAGGTTAAGTGGTGGGCGGTATCAATATTGTTTCAAATAGCTTAAACATCTTCGGCATTTAAAATACGAGGCTGTTCATCAAAAAAAAATTTTTTTCAAAATTAAAAAAGAACACTCAACAGTTTTTTTTCTCCCCAAATTCATATATTGTTCTTAAACTGTGCGCCCTCCAAGATTTCTAATTAAATTAATATTAATGATAATTGTGCGACAGCTGTTTGAAAATTTGTCCCATAAATGTTTATCATGAGAAATGTACCTGGCAAAACATCGTTGCACTGTTTTTTGTCAAGTTTTATTTTTATCCATTGAATTTTAAGCGAAGAAATTGTTTCAGACTGTAACAATGAAAGAGCAAAGTCGATGTTTTTTTTTCCACCGAGCCAATAAAAATTGTTTTCAAAGTGTCGTAAACTGTCGAGTCGTTTTGATGTCTAGTAATAGACTGATCGCAGACAGAACAGTGTGTATTTGTTCGTTCGACGAAAAATTTTCAAGGCCACCTTAACCTTTGGAGCGGTGCAAAAATACACTTCATTAGCTTTTACATCATGCTAGAAGATCGGCCACTTATAATTCTAGACTTGTGCACCATAACAAATGGTCATCCAATTTTTAACCAGATTTGATTTTTTTTTCATCTCAAATTTAGAATTGCAGGTTGCAAAATTTCTGAAGAATGCAAAGATCCTCCGAGACAACGCGCGAGTCTTTTTATTTCTAACCTTTATGAAGTTAGTGAAAGATTACTTTGTCCTCAAGTGGCATTATGTGAAAAATGAAAACGAATAGTCGTGAAACCATTTGAGATTTGCAGAACTACAAACGCACGTTCTGACTTTTACATCAGAGCTTTAAGGTCAGCTGCTTTATAAAAAGATTCTCATCTATCTACAAAGCGTGTAGCCACCATACAATCAAGGTTGCACGATTTTTATCAAAATCGGAGTCAATTTTTACATCAATTTTTATAATAACATTTCAAATTCGTACATCCGATTAAATGAATGCACTGCCATCCTTGTTTGTATCTTTCCCCGGTCTTTATCGTAATTGACCGTTTATATGTATTTTTTGACGTGACACCGCCGATAAAATCAAAGAGTCAATGTCATTGCAAGAATCAATGCTTATTATCATTAACGAAATTATCAGGCTATTGATTTTCTTGTCATTAACGTGGTGAGCTTCCATATTATCTTTCAGCTAAGTAAAAAAATCAGAGCTCACGATTTTCCAATGTAAAACAATTGTTCACTTACAAGTTTGATACTTTTATAACAAGTTTTTTGATTAGTTATCTGCACCAGCTGCCGTCTATTTTTTTTTTTCTTTCATTATTTTATTTATTTAGTTTTTTTTTTTTTTTTTTTTTTTTTTTTATTTTTTTTTTTGGTGGGTTTCTTTTTTCACTGGTTTTTGTTTTTTATAATTTTTTTTTTTTTT
>JAQQRF010001430.1:0-12034 GCA_030523145.1 Trissolcus brochymenae | reverse complement strand
AAAATATTTGACATGTGTTTTTTGCTATTGAATTTTTGATTCTGCCCCCGCCCCACCCCTGGGGGTTGGGGTAAGGGGGTCGATCTTAGGGTGTCTGAAACTGAACGTATTTTTGTCTGAGGAATCCATTTCCGTGATAAAAATGGGGGGTTCCCATTTAACTTTTCAAAGTTGCCCCCCGCCTCACCCCCAGGCCGTGGGGGTGGGGGCGGGAAACTGGTGCCAATCGATACCTTTTGAAAAAATATTTGACAAGTATTTTTTTGTTTTTCCGTTTTTTTGTAACTTTTCAGAGATATTGGGGTGGCCCGGGACTTTATATTCACCCTGTATAATTAATTCTCCAATTCTCCTAATTCCAGAAATGATTTTGAATAAATGTTGTATAAAATAAAAAATGTGTAAAATATTTATGTGAATTATATAATTTTTGAAAACATAAAATATGAACTTAAATATGAATGATAATAATTTAAAGTAAATATATATTGTATGTTAAGAATTGTGTATAATTAAATCTTTAAATTTGTATTCACTAAATCAAAATAAAAGCATATTTTCTTTGATGCGTTATCTCCCGGAGTTTTTCCCTTCCAAAATTTATTTTATCGACTTACGATTTCAATACGACTTACGACTTACGATTTTCAAAATATACAAGTTTTGTATATTTTTAAACTAATTTTGTGAGACTATTCTATAATAAAATTTGATATAATCAAAGTGCTATCTGTGTTTATTTCACGAATCATGGACCTGCTCTAATTACATAATTAAACAAATTGAAATCATCATTCCAAATTATAACTAACGCTAACGGGAAAAATCAATTTATTTAATTTCGACTGTGAAAATATTTTCAGCTATTTGGAAAAAATCAATTTGTATGATTAGTATATATTTATAAAAAATTAAGATGCAAATGAAAGGCCGTTAGATGAAAAATATGAATGAGTTTCAATTCATTTACTTGAATTTATTATCACTTTTGAACGATAACTTACTTACTTTTTAACTACTCATACTCGTATAGCGGCTCTCTATTGATTAGTCTATTCATCGTAAGTAAATTGACAATTACGGGACGAAAGTTATGGTGAGACTTCTTGCTTGAGCCGAGGTTGTGCACAATTGTTAATTTTGACTTTAAAGAATTTTCATATTGGCAAATTTTAGGATTTCTTTGCCAACGTGTGCTTCGCTAACTTCAAAACGGTTGCCGGCTTTTTAAAACCGGTGACCTGGTTTTTCATCTGGACTTAGTTATTCCTAGACTGGATTTGATTAACAATTGGACAATCACCTGATGTCTCCTTAGATATTTTTATTTAACAAATTTTTGTCTAACAAATTTCACCAGAGGTGTGATCACATGCACCTGTTGGTTGGTGATGACAAGATACCAACTGTCTTTCGTTTCTGAAGGATACGTTCAACCAGTCAACATCGGAACAGAAAGTCCACGATGACACTAGGATATGTCAATGACTGCTCGCGGAACATGCAGATGTCAATTAACGAAGGCTGTAAACTTTGTTTTGAATTTGACTCTGCCATTAAGAGTTTGAATGATCGTATTGCAAATCTGAGTGCCAAGTTTGACAACGTGAAAGCAAGGCTTAACCAGATGGATCGCAATTCGACAAATAATTTTGCTCAGTTGAACGAGAAGCTCACAGCTGATTTGCAGAAACTCGATGATGACATTTTGGGCCTTAGACATGATTTGTCAAATGTTACCGAGCGTGTATCGATCCTTGAGGCAGCTTCTGCCAATGTTGTTGCCTCAGGTTGTGTTGTCTATTCGGCTGGGCTGCAGGAATCCTGATCGTGACTATCCAAGATTACTTAAGGCTGGTTTCAAATCACAAGATGGCGCTCTGGGAATCTACTTCGCCAGTTGAACCTACGCGCCCATAAGAACCACACACCAATGGAGCAGCAATTCTACAACGATATATGCAGTCAACTGAAAGTCCGTTAAGATGCTGGTGAGACTGATCTTATCATCGCCGATAGAAATGGAAAACCTACCATTCTTATTTAGCGAAAAAACGCTTAAGGACGGGCTGACTTTCTGGAGAGGTATCTCTTTATTACCAAAATGTTGGAGGTCTACGTACAAAGCTCACCTCTCTTCTCACTCGTGTTGCTGTGGAAAGTTATGATATAATTATTTTTAGAGAAACTTGGCTTTCTCCTATTGTTGACACTGCTGAACTTGGCCTTTCAAGTACAATGAATATAGATTGTTCGCGAAAGTGAAATCATCACCACGACCGAGGAGGACGTGGAGCAAGTTTTTGTTTTGGCGAAACATGTTGACAAGTCACTCATCATAGGCACCGTCTACATTCCACTAAGTAGCCTCTTGGACTTGTACACGCGTTTTGTGAATTCCTTATACGAAGTTACATCTAAACATTCCAAGGCTGACCTGCTGATAACCGGTGACTTCAACATCCTGAATATCAGCTGGAAGCATGAACATCTGGGCTCTACAGTGATGTTCTGTTCTGATGCCACATTAGTCCTCTTTAAACCTCTTCCAGTCTAATTCCATCCAAAACCTTTCAGGTAATACTCTTAATTTTATTTTTTATCCACTTTACTTGAATGTATTATCATGCATTGGTGATCCCTTCTTACTTTGTGACATTTAGCATCCCCCTTTTTGCTATAATCTCCTCGCACACCCACATTCTCAGAACAGCAGTGAATTTTATAAAAGAGACTTTGATAGAGGTAGATATGGGGAAATTGTTTCATATTTAAATTCGATAAAGTGGGAGAGTGAGTTTGTAACCAAAGATATTTATAATGCCGTTGAATTATTTCATAATGTATTGAATGAATTTATTTTAGTTTTTGTACCTCAGAGAAAGATCAAATATAACTAATATCCTCGTTGGTTCTCGTATGAACTCGTGAAAATGATGAAAGATAAAAAGTTAGCACATAGTCATTTCAAGCAAGAATATAAACAAATTTTGAAGAATTGTTGAAGATTAACACTTAGAAGAAATTGTAAGGCTTTGCCTACTTTTCTTTATGCTCAATATCTCTTAACTATACATCATCATGTGAAGACTGATACCAAAAATTTTTTTAAATATGTCAACAGTTTGCGACAAGATAATAATTTACTACTTTATATGTATTACGTTAAAATTTTATTCCGACCTACACTTATCAAATGCGTTTGCGGAATTTTTCTCCTCGGTTTTTAAACGTCAATCTCCACCTGTACCTGATCTTAATCTAGTAGAATCTGTTGATATTTCTAGTTTGTACATTTCTAAATCGGATATTCTTTCAGCTATACAAGAGTTGAAGTCGAGTAAGGGACCGTGGCCGGATGGTATACCAAATTAATTTCTTAAATCATGTATTTACGGTATCACCACTCCACTTTTTCTCCTGTTTTAAAAGTCTCTGTCAGAGGGTAGATTGACCCCAGCGTGGAAAAGTAGTAAGGTTACACCGATTCCAAAATCCAACAACAAACTAGACATAACTCAATATAGACCGATCTCTATTTTAAATTCTTTACCTAAGCTGTTCGAAAAGCTTGTTGTGGCGATATTGGGTGATATTGGTTTATATAGGTATATAGTTATTTATCTGATAGAACTTTAACTGTATCAATAAGGAATGAAACATCGAACTCGTTTCCAGTCTATTTTGATATACCACAAGAGTCTCATTTGGGTCAATTGCCTTTTATTGTTTTTATCAATGATTTAAATTCAATTATGAAACATGCAAAATTGCTATTGTTTGCCAATGACGCTAAATTGATTATGTCCGTGAATGATAGGTCAGATTTTCTACGACTCCAAATGGATATTGATTTATTGTTACAATGGTGTACTTCCAATGGCGTTTTTGTTAATAATCGAAATATAAAGTTCTGAGATTTGGAGGTGGTAGATCTCTGATTTATTACCCCTACAATATGAATGGCACTTAGTGAATGTCACATGACGGTGTCTCTGACCTTGGTGTCAACTTTTTAGGTACGGGCTCCTTTGATGTTCACATCCTAAACATCATGTCCAAGGCTGCTCAACTTTTTGGGTTTGTAACTAGGACGTGTCGATATTTCAGTGATTCTGCCACCTTAAAATCTCTTTATTCTGGTCTCGTTAGGCCGATACTCGAATATGCATCTCCAATCTGGTCTCCTTATACTGTAATGCAGTGGACCAGATCGACAGAGTGCAGCATAGATTTCTGCGTCAGTTAGCTTGGAAACTGGGCCAGCCTATGGACAGATTCGAGCACAACTATGATGCAATCACGAAATCCAATTGGATTCAGTCGATGAGTATGAGGCGAGACTACAATGATATTTTTTTCTTATTTAAAAACCTGAACGGAATCATTGATTATCCAGAGCTATTAGCTCGTTTTACAATTATTTTGCCACAACGTTTTTTCCGTCAAAACAATCGTTCATTGGATGTATCTCGGGCTAGAGCTAATTTATATGAGAACAGTACATTTGTTCGTCTGTTTAAGCTTGGGAACCAATGACATAACAAAATTGATCTATTTCTTTTTTCGCAAAATGTTTTTAGTTGTGAATTGAAGAAATCGTTATATAATTGAGCTGTTCTTATGAATGAGAGAGTCATTGTACATATATTTTTGGTTTCCTTATTTGAAGTTTAAGTGAATATTTAGATTAAATTTATACGTAAGTCAAAGGGTCGCGACCCGTCAAGAAGAAATAAATAAATAAATGTACTTGAATTTATTATTGTTAGGAAAAATAAATAATTCAAATAATGCGGGGAATTTTCGACCATTAAATCAATTAACTTATATTTACACATATATGAAGAAATCTTATAACAATGAATAGACAAAAAATGTTTTAAAAATATTCTGAATTCTTGCAAACAATAATGACATTTCGATAATGATCAATCTAGCTTTCGAAAAAAAATATTGCGTTATAGCTAGTGTCATTTATTTCAATTGATTATAAGCGTGCATTAAGATAATTCACAGAAATATTTAAATAAATGAATACATATATTGCAACTTGGTGGGGATTACGAATTCGACCAACCTAGTTTTTCCTTAAATGCAAATTTTTTCCTTAAAGCTTTTACTTCATAAGTATTAGGTGCGCACGTAAGAGGACCAATCCATCTAACTTGAAAAAAATTGAGAGCGAGCGAGCTTTTATTGCGTTCGTTGTGGGCGATTGTAGGTTTCAACGGACTGTCACAAATGAAATAAAGTGGAAACTCGAAGTCACCGTGTAACTATTTTCTTATTTATTAACATTTAATTGTACAAAAATTGTACGAGAGGAAAGATTTGGTTATGATAATGACTGATTATCAAATTTGAAAATAACTAAGTCTAAAAAACGAACTATTTGCAAAAGATGACACTAACTTAAGGAAACGTAACCAAAAACAAACAGCCCTCACCCAAATTATTAAGGAGCTCCAAAGAGAATGGAGAAAAAGAAAGCCCTTTGGCGGTTACATGGACCACCCCCACCCTAGATGCATCGCTAAACCCAGTCTGAAAATGCGTTCAGGCCCCTGCAAGAAAGATGACGCTCAAGGCGGTTGCTTCTATATATTCTGAAGGTAATCTCGTTGGTATTGTTAGAGAGTTCCAAATTGAAACAATAAATGCCCTATCAAGCAAATAACTAACAGTGCATATAGGCTACCGTGAGAATCACACTGTCAACCCTTTGTTGTATATTTGAAAGTGAATTTCGTGCTCACATTTACTTTTCACTCACTTATCACTCTCTCACTTATTTTCTTTGTTCCGTTTGGGAGTGATATTTTTTCATAGATAGCGCAAAGAGTGCGCTCAACCCGGCAATTAAAAGCCGCGATTTAAGCGCAACTATTTGATTTTCATTTTTCTCAATCGGACGGGTTCTTATCCTCAAATTTGACTCTACAAACAAACTTATCCTCATGATCATCTGAACCAGAATTAGACTGTAGTACTAAAGAAAATTGATGAAAATTATTAAAATTGCGGCCTATCACATAATTTCTTGTCTGATTTAAACAAAAGTGGAAATTAAATATACTGTGATGACGCTGTGTTCACACATCCAACAACTTTTTCAAAAAAAATTTTCCATATGAATTTTATACAAGTTAGGTATTGTTCGAAATTTACTATTTATTCGATTTGCTTGAATTAACGTTTTAAATTTTAACTTTATTTGCTTTATAACAAAATAATTTGCTGTAGCAAAGGGGTTACGCATAATAATACACTTATCGTTTGCACATAAAAATAAAAAATAAAAATAAAGATATATTAGAGAGAATTGTATACATAAGTAGCACAGGAAGGATTGGAGGCAGTCATTCGTTCATAATAAAAGACCTCAATTTTAAGCTGACAAGGTAGAAATATAAACGTTAGAAATCGATGACTTCGATATGTAAAAGAGACTAGACAAATCATCGTGAAATGGGTAACGATCAAATATCGGCGACAGATAGACAGATCTGAAATGATTGTAAAGGGGACAGTATAACAAAAAATGCTCAATACTTTCACGACATTGAAGATTGCACATGGTGCAAATGGAATTTTGATCTAATTTGTAAGAGATTTGATTAACTTTGAATATAGTAATATGGCTGGTTGACAATCTGACAAAATAAGTTCTAACTGTCATAAAAGATAAGGAGTTTGATTGAGAGTATTGCAGCAGGTCAGAGAACTTAAGTCTTTCATAGTATCTTTTGAAGGCTATCTATTTAAGGTTTTTCTAGTGCTCGTGATCCATAGAATCCCATGCATTCGAGACACCAATTGATTTGAGGATGTTATCAAATTGAGCAACCCAGCAATATCTCTCCGGTAAATTTGTGTTTTTGAAAAGAGATACTTGTCGCAAAAGGCAAATTCTGGCAAATCTATCTGATCTGATGCGAGTAACGTCTCCACCCAACTCCAACCCGTCCAAAGCACTCTGTACGCTATTTTAACAAGATTTAATTCTAGATGAAGGGTAGCGGTCGGCGCACCCGACGGAGTGGACAATAATCGTTTGAAATAATTACACTGAATAATTTCCATCTTGTCGAAGTACCTAAGACCCCAGATAAGCACAGCATACATCAGAGTTAACGATATAATACTATCGAATAGTTTTACTTTGCAAGCCCAAGAGTTTGTTTTACCATCAAATAGGATTTTCAGAACCGATCCGGACACCCCGCGAGCTCTAGAAACTGCCTGCTCGGTGGCACGCAGGCCAAGAGATGAACAACTGAATTTCGTTCGTAGATAACAATATTCTTTTATTACTTTCAATTCGCAAGAATTTATGAAAATTTTTTTTGAAGTTTGTCTGCCTTTACAAACTTTTGGGTGTTCACAACTAGACGGTTCAAATCGCAGTATTTTTCAATTTCGCGTAAAAGTCCATTCATCTGGACGGAAGAGTTCGCGAGTGTGACAACATCGTCGGCATACATCAACAAAAGCAGGTCGATCATACCATCTACATTAATTTCTTCTAGATTTTCAGTATGTAGAAAACTTTCAAAATCAGAGATAAATAGAATGAAGAATAGGGGACTCAAGGTTTCACCTTGCAAGACGCCCTCTGTCACCCTTATCTCATTCGGAAATTCGCTGTTTAATTTGACTCTAAAAAAGGCTAAATCATATATGCCCTTGAGCAATCGAATAAACTTCGGACTCTCTCCCATCGAAAATAATTTCTTCCACAGGAGAGAATGCGAAATCGAGTCGAAAGCTCTCTTAAAGTCAATGAAGAGAGCATAGACTTGACCCTTGGGTAAACGCAAGCTAAATTGGATCGTCGACCATAAGATATATATATTATCAAGGCAACTTTGGCCTCTACGGAAACCGTTTTGAGATTCATGTATCATATGATTCTCGTCAGACCATCTTTCCAAACGCGTAGCTAAAATTTGAGTAAAAAATTTTTATATACTATTACAAAGAGCAATGCTCCTGTAGTTAGACGTATCGTTCACATCGCCCTTTTTATGAATTAGAGTTATCATAGATTCAGATCAAGATAGGGGTGTTTTTTCATAAGATAATATATCATTGAAAAAGGAAGTGATACAATCAAGAGCTGGAATAGGCATGTTTCCTTGCCCAGTTTCTTTTTTTTTCAAGGCTGTTTGTACTTCAGAAGTTGTAATATCGTGATCTAGTTTTATATCATATACACCGAAAAAGGACGCATCATTTAGTAACAGTGGTGGATAGGTATTTGCATAAAAAGACTCCCAAACTGGATTGGTAATTGGGTTATAAAAACAAGGTTTGCTAATAAATGAGCGAAGTGTACGCCAAAATTCTTTCGAGATTTTGATATTTGCGCATTTGTCTTTTATTTTTTGCTTGTTTTTTATCTCTAGGCAGAGATTTATACAATTTTTGTGACGTTATATAAGTGGATTTGGTTTCCGGTGAGAAGTTATTTTGTACATGATTTTTATGCGCTTCGCGCACATTTCTCTTGGCAATCGAACATTCAAAATCATACCACGGTTTTTATATTTATTTAACAGGTTCGGTCTAACATTTTTTGACATATTTAATTAGCTAGCGACACTTTTGATTGAACAGTTAATGAAATTGGATTTCTCCTCGCAAGAAAAATTTGAAAAATTGATCGGGAAAAATTTATCTTGAATTAGCAGTTTATAATCTTCAAGCTTTTTTGCAATTCAGCACAGTTTAGAAGTACATACTGGATTATGTGGAGTCTCAGCAGGAATACACAGAGTTGAGGATGTTTTTAATTTCACGGTCACAGGATAATGGTCCGAAAAAGTTGGCATGCAAATGACTTTGAAATTTTCAACCCGGTCGATAAACAGTAAATTGACCTATACAAGGTCAATTACACTGTTACCCATGGGGTCGTCGAAAATAAAAACACCCTTATCATCCCCCACAGTTCTACCACTCAGTAAAATGAAGTCGTTCTCCAACATGAAATTGTTTAACAATATACCTCGATGATTTATTATGTTATCGAAAGATTTACGCATAGGATATAAATTTGTCCGAATAAGATTTCGAATAAGATTTCATCTGTCTCAGTTAGGTTACCCAGCCTGGCGTTAAAATTGCCCATCAGTAAAATAAGTTTATCGGGATATTGGCGAAACAAATCATCCAAACTCAATTGAAATAAATCTAAAACAGACTGAAAATCTACATTAGTTCTATAATAAATAATACCAAGTATAAATTCTAGATCATTGAAACAAACGAGAGCGATGATCCACATAACACAGAAATCTATCACAGTTATCTTCAAGTCACGATTGTGCATCAGTAGTAGTCCACCGGATTTTCTGCCAGAGACGCGTTCTCTCGTCGCCTCAGCTGAGTGGTAGAGTCGCTCCTTCCAGGGGTGAGGGAGGGAGGAGATTTTGTTTGCTGCCCATGTTTCGCACAAACTCACAATGTGGGACTGCACAAGGAAAGATGCATCTTGGATGTTTCTCAGACCGTGGACATTCCAGAGGGAGATTGTGATGTTGCTGACGGAGGCTGGTTTTTTTGGTTAGAAGGCTTCTCTGGCTGGTTACATGTTGGACGGTTTCGTGGTGGAGAAACGGGTTTCCCATCATCGGAGAGCTCGATCCATGACCACCACTCGGAGTTGATTTTTATTACACTGCTTCTGATTTGGACTGTGTTGCCCAAGGATTTTTCAAGCTTCACCTTCTCGCGCAACTTTCGGTTGCGTTTTTGTTCCGACAGGGAAAGATCCGGCTCGATGAAAACATTGAGATCTTTGAGTACTGCACGTTTTCTCCGGAGAATGTCTTGTATCAACTCCCAGGAGCTGAGGGTGGCGGTGATAATAGGGTATGAGTTGGAGCTGGCTTTTGCGTTCGCAGAGATGGCAGCGCCATCTACTGCAAAGGAAGAGTTGAAAAAGCCGTTTACTTCATCTAAGAGATTTGCACCCAGGAACTGCTTTCCTTTGATGATCACTCTGTTTTTACGTAGCTCCCAGTCCTGCTTCTCGAATTGCTTGCGGTAGTTAAGGAGGTTTTCCAGCAGGGCGTTTTGGGATCTTTCTTGCTCTGTCAGTTTCTCGACAAGCTGCAGGTCCATTGCACTAGTGGAAGTTCTTTTCTAGAATTTAGATACCCTCTCATACAGCAGCGCCACATCTGCATTCTTGCGACTCAGTTCGGTGCGAAGGTCTTCAATTTCCTTCCTCGTTTCATTGTACAGGCCTCAATGTCAAATTTCAACACTTCGAACTGAGATTTATTCTCTTTTCTCATCTGTTGAAGGACAGTTATGATTGCACCGGCATCGGCAGTGCCGAGCTCGGGGATTTCTCCTGCCTGTAGTAGCGAGTTCATAATTTTGGGTAGTTTACGGTTGGACGAGAGGGAGTGAGTGACCGGCTTGTCACTCGACAGTTGTCTCTTATTTGATTGTGTTAAGGAGGTAATCTTGGTTTGGTTTGCTGTCACGACAGATTGCCTGCTAGCATTAGTTGGGCGACCGACTCGACGTGGTTTGATCGGAGAGTTATGACAGGTGCTGTCAGAGGACTCACATGCACGGTGGCGCTATTCCTTCGAATTAACCACATCCGCTTGCAGGTGGGGAGCTGCTTTATCAACCTCAGTTTATTCAACCGGTGGATCTGGTAAGCCTTGCGTGCTCATCACACTTCGTTACCAGGTAGCCGTCGAGGGTGATAAGTAGATGGATGTATCTTTTTTGTCTTTATCAGTGTAACATGAGGCTTTCGACTCCAACGGCCGGCTGTCGAGCGTGCTCTACAACAGAAAACCCCGTGTGGCAAAAAAAGAGCAGAAGGGTTGTTCACTGCAAAAAGTTCCCAGCTTAAAATGTCCAGTTCGGAATCCGGGCAGGAATACGGATCGGAATCTAGACCGGAATCTAGGTCGGAATCCGAACCGGATTCCAGGACGGAATTTGTTAACGGATTCCTGCACGGATTAGGGCCCGGATTCCAGCCCGGATTCTGAAATTTAAGAATGTGAAAAATATGAGCTAAAGTAAATATTTGACATTGATAAAATGAATTCGCAATTGTCACCTTTCAGAAGATTATATGGCATAGCAATATCTTTAGTAAAAATCAGTGAAAGTTCATTGCTAACACTACAAATCTTCTTTAATAGGGAAAACTTTCCTCTGTATGCTTCTGTATGTACAATTTGTTTTACAGGAGTATATTCTTTTTTATTTTCTACATCATATAGAA
Organism: Trissolcus brochymenae; assembly: GCA_030523145.1. Lineage (NCBI taxonomy): Eukaryota > Metazoa > Arthropoda > Insecta > Hymenoptera > Scelionidae > Trissolcus > Trissolcus brochymenae. The sequence continues at coordinate 768 of JAQQRF010001430.1, read as the reverse complement.
AAGAAATTATAGAAACATAATTTCCAGATTTTAACAGAGCAAAAGAGCTATTAGTACGCCGCATGTTTTTGTCACCTGATGAATAAATGCGACCATCTCGGCTAGTAATCGGCAAGTAATCGGCTGTATTGCTGACATTTATATGATAATCTGAATAAGCGAACAATATCATTACTAGGTTCAAAAAACGACGACTTCATAATTTCAATTATCGCCGGGCAGAAAATGAAATTTCAGTCAAAAACAAAATTTTTAGCGGCTGTGAAAACTACTTTAGCGGATTTTTGAAGGTCTCTACCGATAATTGAAAATATTTCTTTCACGATCATTTAGGTGAAAAAATGACTTCGTCTGTTGTAGCCTTTGGAGAATCTCTTTCTGAAAAAAAAACTATTCTATTCTACTAAGTTTATGTTTAACTGCTCGTAGAAAAAACCATTTGAAATTTTTTATTTTTGTGACAAAAAAATATATTTTGTTTACAAATTTTATTTATTGCAAGAAAAATTGTATTTTTTTTTCTAGCGCCAGCTAGAAAGTTAAAGAGAATACAAAAATAAAAATTTTGGCTTAAATAAAATCGAATTAAGTCGATTTTCAAAGGTCGCTACCATTGGTCGAACATTTTTATTTTTTTTAATAACGAAAAAATACTGAAACAGATTATATGAATTTTCTAAATGATTTCAATCAATTTATGCAAAAGTTTTATATCGATAATTCTATATATATATATATATATATATATATAGATATATATATATATAT
>JAQQRF010001429.1:0-13446 GCA_030523145.1 Trissolcus brochymenae | reverse complement strand
CTGTTAAATTTCAGATTGTTCCCCGGCCCACCCCCGGGGGTGGCGGTTGGGGTGGAGGGTGTAGGTAGCAAGACAAAAGTGTTATCAATCGATAGCTTTCGCAAAACTATTTGACACCTATTTTTTGCTATTGAAATTTGGATTCTGCCCCCGTTCCACCCCCGGGGGTTGGGGTAAGGGGGTCGATCTTAGGGTGTCTGAACGTATTTTTGTCTGAGGAATCCATTTCCGTAATGAAAATGGGGGGTTCCTATTTAACTTTTCAAAGTTGCCCCCCGCCCCCCCGCCCTTTACGCGAGGAAAAACATCGGAATTAAATACCCAAACATGACATCAGCTGATGAAATTATTTTAATTTGTCGTATGAAATTTAAGCGATGTCATAAACATTAATAATAAACCACGTGAAACCTCAACGCGAAAAAAATTGTCGAAATAATTTTTTTTTATTATTGATCGTACAAAGTTTTAATAGTTTATTTACTGTTAAAATTTAAATATTTTTCGTTTTTGGCCAAAAATAATGATAATCTTTTGTCTTATTCAAATTTCGCGAAATCGAAAATTTAAGTTTTGATTTTGAAAATCATTTATGACGCCTTGTTTCTTCAGAACTTTAGTTGCCTCAAAATTTCACAATGAATGAATTAATAATAATAAACTATAATAACTATATAAATATAATTTAGATTTAACGAAATTATTTAAAAATGGTAAAACTTTCTTGAACAAAAAAAACTATTGAATTTTCATATTTCACGTTCCTCAATTAAAACTCAGCTCAATTAAAAGTTACAGTTACCAGGTTCGATACAACGAAGCAATTCAAAATTATAAACTATAACGGCTACTTTAAGACTCTCAATCGCGTTCGTCGTGGCTATAAAGGAAAATTAAAGACTACAATTTTCTTGGACACGGACAACAAATGATACAAAAATAAATAATTTCAAAAATAGCTCCAGGAGCAAAATATTTATTTAAACAAAACGGGCCAATTGAAATAAACAAATGATTTTTCAGAATTGCTCATAAGGAGCCTAAAATCCAATTAACTCTGAAACTTTTCGATGTCGACCTAACAATTTTCACAATCCTCACACGCGACAATAAATAATTAACGACACTTAAACGATCCGGTTGAAGTCCAGAGCAAGAAGAGAGCGATCCCGAATTGGGTCGCCTGTTTTGAATCTTCGCCTTTCGAACCAAAATGGAAAATAGCGCCTCTAGGGGCAAAATCGGGGACCTGCTCCTGGGCGCTCAATTCAAATTTAGAATCGATCCTGTTCAAGCGGCTCCCGGATGAGTCACCGAGAGAACGGCTTCTCGCGAAACCGTCTCCGATGGCTCTCCCGAGGAGAACGCCAGGAGCTGTGCGTCGTGCAAACCGGGTCGGCCCCTGCTGACAGTGCCAGAGCGTACCTCCCGGTCTTGCTCGACTCACAGGCTGTCAGGGTGGTCTCCTCCGAGGCCCACGGGTCCCCCAGATGGCTTCAGCGGCTGTAAACAGTGAACAAGAATCAATTCTGAACCTCTAAGGACCCTTAATTGAACCCATAGGTTCTCATTTTCAATCATCAAAAACTCAATAAGAGTTACATTACCGGTTTTGCTCCTGTAAGGCCCTGATCAAATAAAAAAAGAAAAAAAAGCTCTCCTCTCTGGACTTATCTGGACTAAATTATGCATCAAGCTTAATTTTTAAGTATCCTATGACACTCCTGGGGTTCTAAACATTTCATATATGTCTTTCTTTTTCATATATAAGTAAGGATAAATATAATTGAATGAATCCATTATTAATTTCAATCGTCCTCATAATAAAGTATTCAATGAACCGACAACTAATATATATATACACAGGGTGAGTCAAAAGTCCCGGAACGGTCAAATATCACGAAAAATTGTTGGAAAATCGGGGAAACAAAAAAACACGTGTCAAATATTTTTTGAAACCCTATTCAACGATATCAAACTTGACCCTCTACCCCCACCTTTTGGGGGTGGAAGCGAGGGTAACTTTTAATTCTTGAATGGAAATCCCCCTTTTTTTATTGCAGATTTCGGTTCTTCGTTAAAAAAGAAGAAAGTTTTATTCGAACAACTTTTTGGTGTTGAAATTTCAGAGTTAGCGCAGTAACTTTCGAAATGGTCATTGGATTAAGAAAAAAACCACCAGATAGTCAATATTTTTGGACAAGCCATTCGATGACAGGGAGTAGGGGCTGGGGGGGGGGGGGTCACTTTGAAATTTTTAATAACAAATCCTCATGTTTCATTACGAATGTGTATTCTGCATTCAAAAATAAAAAGTTTCAACTTTTCTGAGTAATAAACTACTTTTGACATGACCCAGGAACAACGACGTGGACGTAGTAGTTTCCTGTTCCTATCGGGGTGCTTTTTTTAAGTGAGTTCCCTTGCCTCTCACTGTCATAGTGCTTGTTCCTCGCTATTGGGGTGCTTGTTTTGAGTGAGTCCCCTTGCCTTTCACTTTTGGGATACTGGAGTATCTCAGGAGTATCTCCTGACAGTATGCCACTCTTTGGTAAATGCTTGTTGTGACATTGTCCATTTTGACATTGTCAAGTTTGATATCGTTTAATAGGGTTTCAAAAAATATTTGACACGTGTTTTTTTGTTTCCCCGATTTTCCAACAATTTTTCGTGATATTTGACCGTTCTGGGACTTTTGACTCACCCTGTATATATTGTGATACCTTATTTGCTCTGAATCTTAATTGCCTCAAAATTTTATCTTTAATGATTGACAATGAATAAATTAATCAATAAAATTAGCTACCTCAAATATAATTTTAAATTATTAACAAGACCAATTTTTGATTTAACAAAACACTTAAATATTCGATTTCATCTTTTACAATTGCATATAAAACTTAAAATGAATAGAAATTACGGTTACTTTATTCAAAAACTGCAACACAAACAAACTCAAATGCCAGGTTCGATACAACGAACCAATTCAAAATTACAGACTGCAACGGCTAATTTGAGATTCCTTATTGCGCATGAAGGACAATTAAATACTTGATTATTGGACACGGACAACAAATGATACATCAATAAATAATTACAAAATTAGCTCCTGGAGCAAACTATTTATTTTTAACGAAACTGGCAAAATTAATAAACGGTTTTTTCAAAATGCTCTTAAGGAGCCTAAACTCAATTCATATGTGAAACTATTGATATCGAAAACCAAAGTACCAAAAATGAATAATCTTAGAAATTGTAAGATCCACATATATTTTGAATTATATCTTCCTCCCTGTGGGTGCACTCGGGTTCAAGCCTCGAGATAAAATGACGGTTGGGGTCGTTGCCCTCTGATCAACCTTGGTCGATATCTGCGATTGAGGCCCTGCTCCACTGAAGATCTGGCTTCTGGGGACATCTGATTAATCCCGAGTCTTCGAGTACGTAATGTTAAGTAGAGCAAGTCCAAATCCCACGACTTGCGATTTATTACTTATTCAATAAAAAAATACTAAAGTAAAATGTAACTTGAATTTATAAAAACTTCTTTTAATTCAAGAACCCTTATTTACTCGATTAATTATTCAATTGTTACTGGAGTTGACTGAAGTTCACGATTATAATTGATGGTACTCAATCATAGTATCAAGGCGATAAATGAGGGTCGGCGTTTACGAAAAACGCGATAAGATCGCGAACAATTAATATATTAAACAAAACACATCCAACGAGTCATTGCAATTACATAAATTACTAGATATATTTTGTTTAATATTTTAATCATCATATATTGCGAAGGACCTTATCGCGTTTATCAGAAACGCCGACCCTCATTTATCGTCTTAATACAAGAGCTTTCTGTTATGAAAAGTCAAAGAAAAACTTTGCTCAAATGAATTTTAGTTGCCACCAGCACTTTTTTAAGCGTATGTGTAATATTAAGCTCAGTAGTTTAACAATAAAATAAAATTGTTTGTTTTAGTATTTTTCTTGAAAATGGAAAAAAACCTTCCGCAATAAATAGCAACAGTCATGAACATCATACATTTATTCACTACTCCCTATGAAATTCTACTCCACTGGTCTCGAGGTCACCATATCCATCATAATGAACAAAACGTAATCTCAGCTATCAGAGTTGACTCATGCTCGTATTATATAGAGAGAAGTTAAGTTCTCACTCATTTCCATAGCCTATCATACTGTAAATTTGAATATACTTGTCGTCAGTGTTCTTCTAGATGTTGAACAATTTGACTTGTTCATAATTGTGTAAATAAATGAGCAGTGGTTTGTATAAATAAATAAGAGATCCTAACTATGATCAGCAAGCTTGAGCCAGTATTGCCTCGAGATTGTTCTGTTGAAAAAGATACTATCAGAGGAAGATTAGCAACGTGAAAAAACTTCTTAGCATATCTTTTTTTTCACTTTTGTGATATTGCTGTATTAAATTTGTGCGGGAGTAAGTAGAATAAGTAATTTTGCAACGCTTTACAAACTCTTGAATTCAAACCTTAAAAATCCTTATAAAATACGCAACTCATGATTTTTTGCAGCACCTGTTTACAGCAATGATATGCGGACCGACGTCCTGTGGTAAAACACAATTTGTTTACAAAATATGAATTACGTCTGCGATACAATATCCGACAGAATTTTATTTTACTACGGCGAGTGGTAACCGGCATACAATGAACTTGGCAGCGCCATAAAATTCAAAGAAGGTTTGTTGCAAAGCGCGGATTATTAAAACGACCTTGATAAAACCAATCTGGTTATCGTTAACGATTTCATTTGTGAATCGTCAAGCAACGTTATGGTCGATTCTTCACCAAGGGGAGCCATCACAAAAATGTGAGCCTTATGTTCATCACGCAAAACATGTCGTATCAAGAAAATAGGACATTTTATTCATCACGAACTATCTAGTTTACTTCAAAAACCTACGAAATCGCGTGCAAGTTCAGCACCTAGCTCGACAAGTCTGCCCGGAAAATCCAAAATTCTTGCAAGAGGTGCTCGACGCTGGGAACAGATCGTTCCGCTATCCTTGTTACCTTCCGAAAGAACAGAGAGCAGTCCTTCTATGTAGGGTCAACGATAGCCTGATAAAGTGCATCTGCGAATGTGTTTTGAACGTTCCGCTGAGCAGTAAAGACAAAAAAATATTTTGCAGGTACGCAAAGGATTTGAGAAAATTATCTAGTCGTGAAAGCTCTTGGAGCCGCAAAAAAGAATCAGTGTGCAGAAAGAGGCTGGCGGTATCTTAATACCTCTCTTGATAGCCTATCCTGGATCTCAAAAACATCGACGACTCTGAAAAGTGGAAACGGTTTCACCAGGCTCTCATCCATTCTTTGAGCGCACACACTCCAGAGAACGTCTTCCCATACGTGACTGTAAAACCACCGGAGTTTTCGCAGGAAACATTATTGGCCGTGTCCAAAGATGTTGTAATCGAAACGGGACCTGGAAAATACCTAAGCATAACTTTTATTCCACGCTCTGCACAACCTCCTAAAAAACATTCTCGTGGGACGAGAAAAGGGTCGTCACGATAAACGGGGAGCTCGTGTCAAATTTGAATTCAAATATCATTGATCTCGTTAGCAAGGCAATGAGGGCAAGAAATACGTAAAACCCACCGGGACGTTACCAGTTTGCGGTTATTCTCAGAACGGTGAACATTCCTCGCGAATACATGGGCAAAACCAAATTGTTGAGTCTTGTGTCGCCTACAAAAAAAAGTTCTAAAGCTCACAATGATGTCACATTTCAAAGCCGTGTCTGATTTATCGGGTTCAGAACTATCACCGAGATTGGACACGAGCGTTTTAAGGAAAAGACTATCAGAGGGAAGAGGAAAGGCATGATTTTGTGTCCTGGATACCTAAACGATGAATTTCGATTTTTGCATGACGCCTACGAGCAATGCGAGCGTAGATTATTACCCCAATAACTGTGCATCGTAATTCATAACACGGTGTCCCCACGAGTGACGACTCGCAGGTGTCCCAAACGTTTTCCCGCATACCAAATGAAACATACCAATTTTGAGCGTATGTGAACGTCACACAAACGTGCGGATATGTGGATACCGAACACCGTTTCACCTTGGTGCCTGTCTTGTGGGACATTCTGGGCTGTGACACTGTGATTTTAATGTACAGACTGATGGACTTATACAGTAATCAACCTAGCTTCGGCCGTGTCCGAGTTAACAGAGTTTACAACGGTTCGTTCCTAGGAGAAAAAAGTATAGTTAGGAAGACGATGGAAAGACGAAGCAGGCTGTCAAAAACATATTTGGGTGATGGCGCTTCTTCACACTCACTCATGCGCATGCATGAAGTCCAAACTTGACCTGTTTTCATAACTACCGACACAAACTGCTCATGGATTAACCATAAACCGATTTTCTCTCATAGACGATACTCCTCTGGAATTCGTGGGGGGTAACGGTGAATGCTACGTCGACCTGGTTCGTACTTTGCTTTCTGTGCAAGTAAAAATGGTTTCCCGAACGAAGGGTGAGCAATCGACGTCGATGCAGGTTCTGTGAACAACTTGTTGCATTTGCTTTTTAATCAATTCGACGTTTATCTGAACCAAAAGTTGATTTCACCGCCGAACATTGCGTACGGGTACAGATCGTACATCGAAACGCTGCTCATTTATGGGTTTGACGCGAAAAAATCGCATCTCCAGACGGTTCTGTGAAACGTCGACACAGCGAGGAAAATGAACTCGGGTGGCAACGAGAACGACGGTCTGAAAACCCATATAATTTCGCATATAATCCTTAATAATCTCGCATCCGAAGAATCAGTATTTACTTCTGCAGCCTTATCCTGATAAACACCCTGCAGATGCACACAGCGTTGCATTAGCTACCCGTTCCCAACACCGGAGTGTTTGCAGCAGACGAAATACCTGCAAATTGGCCTCGACCAGTTGCATACGTTTTCGATTGGGATTGCTAAAGTCAACCAGGGAGTCACTAGGTAGCAATTTTTGTCGATTCCAAAGGTTATGGGATATTCGTCGACAGCTACGGATTTCCGCTGTTCGTCAACGAGCATCGACGTAGAATCAGGGAAAATTGTGCTTTCTACGAGTGGAACACACGACAATTTCAGAGGGAGGCATCAGCGCCTCGCACTCATGATTTTGCTTCATTTTGTAACTTCATCGAAAGTAATTATGCTGTCAACGACGAAATTGTTAAAAGATACTTTAATTGAATTACAAGCAACAATGTAAAACACGATTCGTGCCATGTTTGCTTACAAAAGTGCCAATCTAGGCACGTACTGTAATTCAATGCTTCATAAACAAACCAAAACATGAGAGAAATCTGTGTGATTTTTGCAAATCTTGCAAATTCTAACCCTGTCTCCAGGCACTCGGGGAACAAAACATGACACTGTCGGACACAAAATATGTAGTGATGCAAAATATGATGCTCAAAGCCAAACTGGACATTAGATACTCGCCAAGAATCAATATAGAGGAAAAAATAACGAAGAGAGTGCCAATCTTCAAGTATCTAGGTGTCCACATCGAGCAGAAAATTGGAATAAACAGTCATGTGAACAAGATCTAAGCAAGAGCGAAAGTCGTCTACAGCAAACTGTAAAACTTAGCCAGGAGAGAATGGGGACTGAAGTTCCCTGCACTATTGACCATATATAAAGGACTGGTCGTGCTGATTGTGGCGTATGGTGTAGCCGTCTGGAGGGACAAGATAAACACACTAAGGAGAACTAAGCTCATTGGAGCCGAGAGAGTAACACTGATAACAGCTACCAAGTCTTATAAGGCGACATCAAAGGATGCGAGGCCTGTGGTGGCTATATATACACACTGCCCTTAGATGTGAAAACTAAAAAGCGACGTTTTAGCTACTACCTACGAACCGAGACGCCAATTCATTTTGGAAATATTAGATACACAGGAACGGAAGACAAGAAACAGATCTGGACAGAAATTATTGACCAGATAGTTGTAAAATGGAGTAGATGGAACACAAGTGAGAAGGGCAGAATAACAGTTAAATTTTATCCACATATCAAAAAACGTTACAAAGCGTTCTGGGTGAAGCCAGACTACTACAGCACGCAATTCTTCACAGGGCATGGAAACTTCAAGAGCAAGTTAGCCAGCATAAAGCTAAAACATATACGGTAAGGGAGAGACTTTAAAGCATATCCTTAAGACTTGCACAATATACGAAGAAGAAAGGAGAACTATCAAAGAAAAAGTAGGCAATGTCCTACAAGAAAACGTGCTCGTAAGCAAGAATAACTTTGGAACATTCAAAAGAAGGAATAACTTATTCCGTATTTTTGAATTGGAAATAGAAACAAGATAATCTAGTAGAAGGAGCGGTCTGTCTAACTGTTGCCTGGTGTTCTCGAGAAATTGGGTGGACAGAGTAGCTCATTGAATCGGATTAAGATTAAGAGAAGGTGGCGGACATACTCTAGGCCAAATTGAATTCTACGCCAACACAGCCCGGAGATCCCCAGAGATCTGAGTAGACCGAGTAGCTTGGTGACCTAGATTCTCCGGGTCGATGAGAGGTAGCTATCATCAATCGACGGAGGAAGACATCAGAAGTTTGCATCAGGAGAGGATCTGCATCAAACAGAAAAATGTATCAAGACTATCACCTAAACGCTCATTGCGCGATCATGGCCACGAGCTGTGGATTTTCCATGTCGCAAACGGGATCAATGGGAGCGTGGTACGTTTACGTGGCGAGCTCCAGTGCGAAAGGCTTGTGCACAAAACGTTCTTAAAGAAGTTTTATGGAGGTGTGTTTGCTAGTTTTAGCCGTATTTTACTAAGACTCACAAGAGCTTGCAGGTTCAGACGATGTAAAACTCGCTATCCAAACGAGGAATTTTGTGAGTACTTTTTGTTATCAAATTATGCATTTCCTTTTTATCATTTATTTTCCATTTATACTAAGAGGCTAGTGGGCTATGCCCCCTGGGCGCTACGTGCGCGAAATCCCCTTCATTTTTTCAATGAATCCTCCCTTTTTTTTCTTTTATTTTATATAAATCCACTTTTTTCTTTTTGTTTGTTTTTTTTAATCCTTATTTTGATCTCCTTTCCATCCTTTTAACAAATTCTCATTTCTTCTCCTTTCAATATAAAAAGTTTCTCCAAAAAAAGAGTCAAAAAAGTCTCCACAGAATAACCTGTGCAATATAAAAGTTACCGAAAATTAATGCAAAAATTGATATTATGAATTTGGATGAAAGGAAAAGTAAAAATCTGTCAATCAAGGGCTAAAAGTAAATATCTATCAAGGTCTCGAACACCAAGCTTACTCGATGTGGTGACGCACCGTAAATGCCATGCATGAAATTCGTTTGAGCTTGAAATGCAAACATAAAATAAAGAAAATCGAGATACCAATCAAGTGAATTTTATAGATAAAAGATTGGACAAATTAAATAAAGTTAGACAAAATACAAAACGAGATACAACTTGTCAGAATAGAAACCTCGAAATTGTATCTTAAAGATCGCAACTCACTGAAATACAAGTTCACAACACAGAACTAGCTCACCCAATTTATGCAGATTGATATCAAGGCAGAATAGCACAGATTTGAGCCAAACTAATTAAACAATATCAAGTACAGATCTAGTGCGGTAGTGTTTCGAACAAATTAACAAATTGTTATGAAAAATGTGTACATTGTCAGATTGTTTATATACCCAAAGTGCTGACCGTAGAGAAACAAATGGCCAGGAAGTAGCGATAAATAATTATGAAAGCAATATTTTGAAAGTTGAAATTTATTGAAAACAATCAGTTTATCACACGGTATCGGAGATGCTTCTGGGCCTGAATCGTTAACACTCTCCTCCTTATATAAAATCCGCTTTCTATCCTTTTAAAAATTCCTTTTTTAATCCATTTTCATTCTTTTTTTTCATATTGAATATGCTTTTTATCCTCTGAAAAGCTCTTTTGTTTCCTTCTCCTTTTTTAAATCTTCTTTTCATCCATTTTTCATGAACCTTTTATTTTCGTTTTTTGTTTCTTTTTTTCTAAAACCTTTCATAAATGCTATTTCTATACATTTTAAGAACTTTTCCTTTTGCTTCCATCTTTCAAAAGTAAAGCTCACTCTGAAGTTACAGTTTACACATCAGAAATGCGCACGCACTCATATGACAGGCGATCCTCAAATGATCATCTCTCTTTTCATGTCTCTAGAAATCTAATTCTGAATTCATAATAAAATAATTTTCATTATAATAATTTTCAATTTAAAACGTGAAAACATTTGTCGTTATCTCTTGCCGGGTAGTCATATCTCGCAGACAATTTGTTATTGAGTGAATTGGAAATGGACCAGTTGCTATCATGTTTATCTTCGGACAAGGACATTGATCATATATGTATCAATGACAAAAATGTGTAAGTATTAACATTTTCAATGAACACATATAATGCCGATTATTCTTTTTTATTGTTTTATTATTTTAACGCGTAGATTAAACTGTGTGTTTTGTTGTTATTAGAACTGATAATGATTTAGAATTGATATTATAGTAATTCTCATTATAGAGATAATAATTGATAAAAATTTACGCAGAAATTTTTAATTTATATTTGAATATGAACGAAATTGAACGAAATTATTAAAACTAGTTTTGTATTCTTTTTTCAAAATTTTGATTTTTATAAATAAAACTAAAAAAGAAAATGTTTTACAGGGAAATATAAAGTTACGTTGACATTGTCAACGCCCCTCAAACCGTTGACAAGGTGAAGACGTATTAAGTTTTTGAATTTATCATCACTAACAAAAAAAAAACAGAAGAGTACAGTGTTCGGTTTGGGGTGGAGATATTGCTGTCGTACAACCGAAAATTGAGGCTGGCTCGGTAGGTTAAATTTTTTATCATAAAAAAAAACAACTATAATATATAAATATTTTAAGTTTAAATTTCTGATTTTTACAGATTTTTCACATCAACAGAGCTTGGTCAGGTGAAGCAAACCCTCAATTCAACAAGGGAAATGTGAAATTTGAATTATCGATAAAGTCGGGCACTCATGTTGAGGTTATTGAGAAAATCAGCGCGCTTGATGACATGGGAATAGAATATAAAGATCAGTGTTGTTCAGATCATCAATAATCATCACCAATCAATGTGTTAGTGAGAAAAATATTCATATTTGTATTGATCCATTTAATATTACTCATTCTAATAGAAAATTCATTAGCAATAATTATGCTTTTCTAGTTTTTAAAGCATATTTGAAATCATTATTTGAACTAAGCACCATGAGATCAGTCGCTTCATATGGCTGTGCATCGGTATGCAAAGGTGAAACTATTTAAGTGGGCAATGTCGACAGAGCCGAAGTACGTGTCAGTCAATTTTCGCAAAATGCCAACTTCTCTGTTGGCAAGTATCTTGAACTCAAGGGATGCCCTAAAAAAACCGGTATTCTATTTGTGTTTTATCAGATGATTATTCATTATCGATAGATTATTTTATTATATTTAATTCCTTTTTTTTTCGATGTTGAAATGTGAACTCGGCTGAATCCTTTTTCTCAGAGATCCCGAGAGTGACGCTGCGGAAGCGTATACAAGGTGTGAGAGTTTGAGGTTCTACAGTGTATCAGTCAGTTATACGCAGGAGTCTGCCTAAAACGGAAGCAGAGAATAAAGACATTTTTTTGAAGATATCTGTGTTTTGTTTCATGTGGTCTTGCCTAAACTTTAACTAAAACTGTTAAAAGATTGTCGGCCCAGCACGCTTCCATTGCGCCGAGAAAGAAGCATTAAAAGGAAAATTAAAATTAAAAGTGTAAGCAGGCCGACAACAGTAAGTTGTTTGTTTCTCGAGAGTGAATGAAATGGTGTGACGTACGAAGGAATCAAGTGTGTTTTCCTTATGAGAATGAAAATGGGTGTGAAAGAAAAAGTTAACAAACGACGGTTGAAAAAGGATGGTTTGGTAAAAATTGTGTGAGTGAGAGATATGAGTGAATTGGTAATTTGTGCAAAATGGAGGGCCTTGATTCTCTCTCGTTGTTGTTTGATAACAAGACAATAAATTCAAAGTGTTAAGGGGACAGTACACTTTGGAATTTTCAAAAAATACGGAAAAGTGGACGGAATGATCGAAATGTTTTCAAGGTCTCAAAAACTACATGGTATCCGGTACACTTCTTACATTGGCGATGGAGATTGCAAGACCTACAAAGGCATTGTAGAGTCCCATCCTTATGGAAATGATGTCAAAATAAAGAAAAAGGAATTTGTTGGGCATGTGCAGAAAAGAATGGGTGCTCGGCTAAGAAAATTGAAGAAGGACACAAAGGGACTCGGTGGCAGAGGGAAATTGACTGCAAAATTAAGTGACGAATTAAGTGTATATTTCGGATTAACTATTCGGAGGAACAAAAATTCTAAAAAAGAAATGAAGAAAGCGATTTGGGCTACGCTAAAACACAAGTCATCGACGAACGCTAACCCACAACATGAAAATTGTCCGGCTGGATCAGAAAGTTGGTGCTCGTGGCAAGTGGCTAAAGCAAATAAACAACTGAGGTGTTTATTATAAGTGTTATCGATGCAATTACTCCGATTTATGATGATCTCAGCAGGGATGATCTCCTTGAGTGCTGTGTAGGAGGCTTCACGCAAAACTCGAATGAGAGTTTGAACGGGCTCATTTGGTCGATAGCACCGAAAAGAGTGTTCGCTGGTTCTGAGGTTGTTAACATTGCAGTAAATATTGCGTGCAGCGTATACAACGCAGGATACTCGAGTATCCTGCCATATATATATATATATATATATAAACAAAACAGGCGCATAAACGAAATTGTAAACAATATAAAATAAGATGAAATAAAATCTTATTTGGCTAACAAAGTTATGTAACCAATAACAAACGTTTTCAGAATACAAACAGAAATGGATCGTTGGGACGATTACAAAAAATGGTTTGCAAAATGCCACGAATGGCACAAAAGATTCGTCTAACGATAATAGCCTTCGCACAGGATGATCCGGCGGATATATATATATATATCGAAACAAAGAAGACAAATGTTTTCTGACATGCGGAGACAGTACGATAGTAACGATGAATAAGTACACGGAAAAAAAAATACAGCACTGGTTGCCGCGGCTCGCATTACCGAGTAGTGCGAATTGAAAAATTAGGTTAAGAGTGGTAACCAGTGATGTATTCGCACCACTCAGTGATGTTCCTGCATCTCTCAGTGATGGGAATTAAATCTTTTTGCTCGCATCCTTCAGTGATTTGAGTCACGCTATTCAGTGATGTGTATTACATCAATCAGTGATGCGCACTACACTAATAGTCGGTAATGTCGTCATTTGTTGTGCCAACTGGACGCGTCACATATGTTTAAAGTGCTAGTGCC
>JAQQRF010001428.1:0-12058 GCA_030523145.1 Trissolcus brochymenae | reverse complement strand
TATTTCTAAGACTTTTGTAAGCGTGTTCTACTGGATACGCTATAGATATAATATTATTAGATGATAATATTAAATATTATAAAATTAAATATTCTAGAATGTTAGGTTCACTATTTTGAACGTATTTGAACCTTGAACCTAATTAGGGCCCATTTCTGTTTGCCGATTTCGGCTAAATAAAGGGGAGGCATTACACGCCTGACAAAAGCCTCACTTTAACCTTATTCTTGCCCTATAGGGGCCGGACAAGATTGAAAAGCAGCCCTACTTAGGGCCCAAATTAAATTTCTACTAGGGCCCTTAAATTTTTGGTATTTTTAAAACTGTCATAACTTTGACACATTTCATCAAAAAAATTTTTTTTCTACACACTATATTAAAGGCTTAAAACTTCAACTTGAAGATTTTTTGTTAGAAAAATTATTAAAATCAGATGGCGCTGCTGTCTAATGATTCGGTGGCAGAAATTTCAGGTGGGGGGGCGCTAATTGTTTTGCGGAGTATACATTATTTTATATATTGAAGTACTATATAATGAAATCTATAAATGAATGAATAATGAATATTATCCTTATTGCTTGAAATTTAATTTCCAGGAAAAAACTTTTTTTATTTATATTTCTAAAATATAATGGTGAAAAAAAACCTAATAAAAACGCGAAAACTCCAATCTTCTGTAACTTTCGCAACTTTCATCGTATTTGGATGTTTTTTGATACAAACTCGAGAAGAAAATTCAACTTTTAATTCGCATTAAAAATATCTAAATAAGATGGAATTCGCGGAAGATAGAAATTTTCGAGTTATTACTACAGTGCCTTTTTTTCTTTAAATTTTTGTTCTTGAGGGCTGGTAGCAGAACTGATGCTGTTTTTAATTTTTTTGGGGGTTTTTTTTTTTTAATAAAATGTGAACGAATTAGAACAAACCAAATTCTCCATGAACGAAGCTAATTGCACCACTGAGTGCATGAGAGTGCACGAGTGTATCAAAAAGAGTGCAGAAAAGAGTGTGCAAAATTGCATGAATAAAATTATATTAAAAACGTGTTCAACCTTAAAAATAGCATAAAACTAAACAAAAATGTTCGTAAAAAAAATGACTTCGCATGAATTTCAATACTTATTCAATAATCACAAAGATCGGTTCCTAGCGTCTGTTTTGTTAATACAAATCAGTTAACATTAAAAACATAACATACACTAGGTATTTTATTGAATGTTAGATCATTATTTGGATAAATAATACAATCATTAATAAATTTATTAAAATAAACCTATGTCGCTTGTAAAAGTTTTTGTTAAAAAAATAAAATAAAAAGTTATTGCTAAAAAAAAATAAAATAAAAATCGTTAGCAAAGAGCCTACGTTGGTTGTATAAGTTACTGTCGTTAAATAAAACAAAAATTCTTACCAACTTTGTTAAAATAAAAATAATAACCAAAATGAAAAAAAAACTTTGTATTATCGTGCAGTCCTTCCTACGCTTTCTCATGCACTCTTTACATGCACTTATATACTTTTTTACTCTCTTTTACACATTCTCATGTACTATTATGCACGTTCGTATACTCCTCGGTACAATAGTCACTTTCATTTTCCCTTAAATTAATCGAATATACAATTCCTTGAACATCCGATTTTGAACTATTTTACAGATTCACAGAAGTGAATGTGACAACTTTTTCATACTTGTTACTAATGTAATTATTAAAGGCCACTGTTACTAATGAAAAAGTAACTAAAAAATGTAATTTGTATTTATAAAAAAATGATTTACCGTGCTTCAATAAAATTTATATAAAATAATGTATGTAACAATCATATTGTTATATAAAACAGTGACTTTACCTCTTGTGCGTCATCACCGTGCCGAATGATGTATTGACTGGGCGAAGCGCCATAAACCGCGCTAGCTGCTACTGGTGATCGTTTTTCAGGCTCTTTCACATCAATCTCAAGAAGCAAAACGTCGTCTGATTTAGACAGTACTGGTCTTTTTGAATTTTCCGCAAAAGTTGACACGGTCTCTTTACCCACAGTGACCGTCAAAAGACCTGTAAAATAAATTAAATTATGAAACTCATATCATCAAAAGTTTAAATATAAAGAAAATGACCAACATTTTTTTGTATTATTTCATCAAAAAAGTTGTTTTTCAAAGACGTTATTACAGAATTTCAAAATTGTTCAATAAAATGATAAAATATTACTTTATTCATAAAAATGTGTATAAAAAGCATCAGTTCTATACATTTAAAGTCTTAATTTTTCTAATTCACAAACGTTATGAATTAGTGACTTTCATGATTTTTGAGGTTCATTGACAATAAGCCAACATTTTTATATGGAAATAGAGAGCGTGTTTTATGAAAATTAAAATTAGCTCAGTACCAGATTCTGAAAATTTTTTATAATTCTCAGAGTTACACTATGTTCTCCTCCTCAAAAAGATATGTTCCCGCTAATCATAAAAAGATTTAATAAAAAAATTGTGTTCAGTAATTAAAAAAATTTTAATTTTTCGGAAAGGAGTATGAAGTTATTAGTTTAGCATTTAATTAACCATATTAAAAGAAAGCATTGTCAGTAGTAACTATTTTGTAAAATGCGTCTCATAAAAAGTCATTAAACGTTAGGCGTATTCGTGAACGTGCGACATAAGTTTTTATTACGTAATAGGCTTTCAAATAAACAGTCTAATCAAGTAAAATCGTGAAGCTATACACATCTTTCTAACATGACCATCATCAAGCTGAGCGACAAAAAGTCTTCACCAAACTGACATATCCTAATCCTCTTCGTAGATTTATACCGATGAAGCAATTCTGAGGCGTTCTAAACGAATGAGAATACGCGGGACGAGTTCAGTGAAGCCGGGAAAGTTGCATACGTAGGGAAAGTTGTGCGTCTCAAGAAACTTTTCCCACGATTTTTGCACCCGACAATCTTCCGTATATGTTGACCGGCACGATTGTTGAGAATGATATGCACCAGATTGCCGATAATCTCCAATCGACGTACGCATTCGCTCATGGTGCTTTTTTATTTAATTTCCGCTGTGCCTTATATTTAATCGTGAGAATATGTACCAGATGTATCGAGAAGTTTTTCAACTTTTTCATGTACACATGTGATTCAACATATACATTTGTAAAATTTTTAGCGAAAATAAATCATACATTGAACATACAATAGGTTAACAATATTATTATTTCCAAATGATATATTTACCAGGTATGTTTAAATATTTGTCATACATAAACTATGTATTATCGATTCATTGGCAATTAAAAACGAATGATATATCAGACGATGGCGCAATGGATTAAGGAGCTGATTGATAAATTTTTAGGGACGAGCGATAGAATCCCAAGATTTATTTCGCAAAATTCCGAAATGCAAAAGTGTCCACTTATAAGTTGATAATAAAACTAAATTATACAAATCCTTAATTAACGATTTTCTGATAATATATGAATGATAGATTAATAATTTATTCTCTTGCCAATTAAATATTTCTTCTTGAGAACCTACCTACATAATGATATATCGTACAATAGGAGTCGAAAAATTTTCATATTGTACTGAGAATTTACTAATTATATTGTAACTTACCGAAGATTTAAACACTCGCGTTCATAAAATTGGATGTGTTCGGCGTCTCCCTAGTAGAAAAAAAAATGGGCGTACCTTTGAATTTTTAGCGCCCTTTGTAGGCAATTCAGGGCAAACTAGATTGAAATTGAGCATTCATGATAGCCAAAGTTGGACCCATACATTGCCAATTTAGGTTTACCCTGTTTGGGCTCACCTTATTTGGCCCTACTTAGGCTCTTAAACATAAATTGAAAAAAGCTAATTCTGGCTTTTATTTGGCGTGTAATGTCTCTCCTTTAAATCGCAGAAATTCAGGTCTAATTAGGCCGAATATAGGCCCTGTCATGTTTAACGAAATAATTTAATCCTGGGCCAAATTTGGTCTTCATAATTAGGTTGAAATAACTTATTATAGGGTACACATATGAATTTTATTTTGTGTTCACATGATTGTTTATTTTTATCAAAAAATGTAATAGCTAAAATTATGCACATATTAAATCTTTAATTTGAAATAACAGTGTCATGTTTCTCATTTATACCGGTAGATGGCGCTGTATCACCTTATTTTTTTCCTGCAAGTAGTCTGATTCCTCACGGGCATATAAAAGAGGTGGTTCGGCTACTATTACTGAGTCTTTTGTGAGCGTCGAGGTCCACTGGACTCTACCGAAATGCAACAAAAGTTAATTTTCGGTAATTTTTGAAATACTTGAATCTTGTATTGAGGTAAAAAAAAATTATTTTATGTGTGAATTTTAAATTATATTCCCCACTCATACGGGGTGTTACATTTCATATAAAAAATTAGTGTAATTAGTGTATATAGAATTTATTCTATATTATTAAATATTTTAAAACGTTTGGTTCACTATTTTGAACGTACTTGAACCTTGAACCTAATGAGGGCCCATTTTTATTTGCCGATTTTGGCTAAATAAAGGGAAGACATTACACGCCGGACAAAAGCCTCACTTTAACCTTATTGTTGCCGTATAGGGGCCGGACACGATTAAAAGGCAGCCCTATTTAGGGCCAAAATTAAATTTCTGCTAGGGCTGCGATATGTTCACACTAAGTTTGATTACAAGCAAACGACTTTTATAAAAATACAATCATTAAATCTTCGATGCAAGAATGTTATAATAATTCAAATCAACGACAATTTTCCGGAATTTAAAATGATACAAAACATTCATGGTCAAGGACTTGAACGATGTCGTAATTTCTATTTGCAATTTATGTAAAACTAAATTTTACAATTAACATTTAGCTTCATATCAAGTTTTATTAAAGTGGAAAGATATTGCAGTACCGTACAAATATATTCATTGTCACGAAAGTCAAGCCTCCAGTTTTATTAATGAAACTAGATTACTTATAACAACCATGTGCAAATATTAAGATGAGGTTAAACAAAAAATGTGACAAAAATAATTTCATGAAATATATATTTTTTAACATTCTCTGTATGAAAATAATTATTTTATCATGAAATCGATTAATTTTCAAAAGACAAATAATATCGAGCATTTTGTTTTACGATATCGATGGTAAAATGTTACTATCTCTATTGTTTTGAGTACAATATAAATTGTAACTTCTTTTACGATATGACATTGTTCTCAGTACTGTTTCGCTTGTTTTGAGTACGATATCATTTTCTCAGTGTAGACAAACTGAAGGGGAGGCATTGCACACCGAATAAAAGCCTCACTTCTACCTTAATGAAGCTCATTCTTGCTTTAAAAATTTGTAACATCGACAATAAATATTTAAATCGATAGTGATTATATTAAGATCATCAATCAAAAATTAATTAATTAAATCATTTATTAATGATTTAAATTCAGAAATTTCATTTTTTAAATAATTTGAACAATATTGGTTAAACTCTAGCAAAAATAGTTGATTTAATGGGAACTTCAGGGGAACATCATGAAAGAGCGTTTCATCTCATTAATTTAACAGCTTTCAGAGCTGACAACGTATCACCGCTCGCCAATGCTAGTTTTGCAGTATGCAAACATTATCGGTACCGTGTGCCCAGGTTGTCTATTGTAAGAGATATTCATCATTTCAAATTTTGCGTAGTAATTAGAAATTAGGTCCGTTTATCACGAATGACCATCTCAGACAAAAATATATTTTAGAAATATAAATAAAATATATATCTGGCAATAAAGATTATATGTATTATATATTCGTTCATTATTTTGATTATATACAATTTTAAAAGATAAAATATTATACATTTTTATATAAATAAATTATAAAAAGCTTCCATTCGAGTATTATTTATTATATATTTTCGTCTGTCAGGGGACGATTGACTCAAAATATTCAATTAAGTCATTGGGAATAAAAAGTTATATTAATTTATGATGATATAAAATACTGTATTGTTTAAGAACATTCATGGTTACACGAATAATCTGATGATAATATTATATTATGAGTCAGGGCCGCAGTTAACAAGGATTAACTTCATAATAACAAAAGACTTAGGAGACAATATGAATTATTTTTTTATACTAAAAAATCATAATAATGGAATAAATATAAAAGAATAGATGTGCCTACAGGGACAATAATATGAATCAAAATATATGAAAATTTTATTTTTTTTCTATATTCAATATATATATTTTATATAACATTTATATAAATTTTATATCAATCAAATTATACATGACATAAAGACGAAACATACAATTTTATAATTTATTTATATGAAATATATTTTGAATCTATTTGAAAGTATATTTTCGTCCGTGTGGGTGTATGCGGTTGTGCGCGCTATGCCATCAAAGGTGGCAACGGTCGCGTGAGCATAGCTACTAATTATGTGTCACGAGGGTTACAGAGAGAGGCAAGATTGCTGTAATATGAATTGCCGAACCGCGTTACAATTGTTTCTCGCGTGTTTGTACGTGAAAATAAATCCCACGGTAAGATTAAAATTGATCCGCGCAACGCCAGCCATTTGTCACGCCTTACTAACGCTTTGGCAATCTAACGATACGTGGGAAATTATTCTAATTGTCTGCGTTTCTCAAATTGTTGACGTTAATTATAACCACACAAAAAACTGTCATGACCTTTTATTTACGTTTGAAAATTGCTGCATGATAACATTTGTTTGATAATGTGTACTTCCGCTTCTGGGCTGTTGTACAAAAGTCCTATAATTCAGCAAAAAAAAGCTAATCCTGGAGTTGTTTATGGACAAAAATGTTTATTAATTTTTGTTTTATTTTCTATGGAAATTTAATGAAATGTTACAAAAATCATGTTATAAGAATCATGCATTGCAAAGTTCCCACTTCCCACTATAAAACGTTTGTGATTTCTAACATTTCTATGGTATTAAATAAATATCACAAGATGTATGAACAATAAACATACGACCGCTAGAATTATCTCACCCATTTGTATAAAACAACAATTTATAAAATATCAGCAATCATAAATTGCTTTGAAATTAGAATCGAACTTCTTATCCTAGATGAACATTAATCGTATATTGCCAGTATTGTGGATTTGCTCATTATAGATGCGTAACTAGTGCGCGTCTAATGTAATTATAGACATCTTTCCTTGTCTTTCTTTTTACACTAGTGCTCAAGCATAATTTCATGGGAGCGCTAAGAAAACTTTCTCGAATTCGCTTTTGGGATCACGTTTTGTTGTAGAAATAAACTGTAGGATATGACGCAACGCCAATGTTGTTTCCCAAAGTTGTCACAATGTTATTTGCCAACGTTGGCATTGCGTTGTTTTTGCTTTCATTGAATAATGAAAAAAATTATTCATAAATAAAATATTCAAGTACTTGTAAATTTACCATTTATATATATTTTATTGAATTCACCGTAGTTTTTTTTCTTTGTAGAAATTTTGACATTCAGTCAAGCCAGTTTTGGTGAAGAGTCGTACCCTCTCCCTCGAAGTAACGGTTCGCGTCTCTGCTTTTTTGAACATGTTAAAATCAGCGATTGTTCAGACAGAAAAATGCAATTGTTACGACGTTGGCGGAACGTCGGAAATCTTTATTGTAGCTTTCATTCAATTTAAACAAAATTATTTGTTTAAGAATAAACAATTTATAAATATTTCATTTAATTCAATGAAGTAGAAGTTGAAAGTTTTATAGCATAAGTATGAACATATTTCTTTTTTGTCGTATACTCGGATTTTTAATTCATTTTTTTAAACTTATTTTAGTACACTTTTAGAGTAGAAGTTCGCAGAAAACGCATTTTGTACCACGAGACAATAATGCTGATTCATAAATGAGCAACAAACGATGGAACTTTTGGAGCATGTATTTTGACGACTAAATTCAACTTATTTCTGACGGTAAATCTTTTTCTTGGAAAGAACAAATCGTATATTATGCATCAAGAGCTTGAGGTGCGAGATTGAGATTTAATACGTGCACGTTCAAAATTTATTTCTTACATTCTCATTTCTTTGAGAATTTTTTCTATATTTCATATTTTTTCATATTTCTTTTTTTTTCTGTATTACCAAGAACATCTTAAAAAATCATCGTCTGATTCAACTTCATTGTTCATTTCAATTCATAATAAATAGTATATTGATATTCACAATGAAAACAGTAATACGATCGTTTCGTTATGGCCGAAAAACAATCTGTTGGATTAACCTTAATTTTTTTTGCCAAACGTAGAGAATTGGAAATATTCTTAGATTGACACTTTACTTCTGGACGCTTCCCCTTCTTCTTCAATATGGCTGCCTTTTTATAAAGACGGAAATTGGTTGAAAAGAGACAGCACTATGAAAAGAACGAATGTAAACACATGGAATAGTCACATGACCCATCACACAATCAAAGATTGTTCAATCCAGCGATCTGATTGGTTACATCCATGCTGATTCGTGCTCTTCCAGAGTTAAAGTGTTAAGTGATAAAGATAAGAAATTTTTTGTTGTATTTTGTAATATTTGTTGTTCTTTAAAGACAAACTGTTTCCACTTAAATTTGTGTTGTTTTATCTGTAGTCTCTGTTACATACGGTCACTGTATAGGCTCCAAGCTGTTGTGCTAATTGTAGGTCAACATGAAGCGCCTACATGTATAACATAAACCTTGCGTGCAAGCTCTAACAAAATTGTTAACTGAATAGTAAAATGCAGTATGACTTCCAGTCAAACTCTTATGACTACATTTTTCATCTGTTGAGAACTATCTTAGAAAATATTACTTGACAAATAATGCCGTTACACGATTCGTCGTAAACAGAGTGAAAGTAGTGCTTCATTGTTTTTGGAATATATCAATTATGCTTACATTTACATTTCATGCTCCGAAAAAATTTTCGAAAATTTTCGGAGCATGATATTTTCTTGTAGCTGACTTTAATTCTTTTGTTATTTTCATATGGTTTTTTTAACTTTCATATAATATTTGGATTATTCACTGATTGATATGGCTTCTTTAGTAGATCGAAAAGTGATAATAATCAACAAAGTACTTTTCAACAGATTGCCGTGATTGAAATTTCGTTTTCGCATTTTTTTCATCATAGCTGTTAATGAAACTGTTTACGTTTTTATTTTTATGTCCAATGTCAAATGTATTCCTGGCATAATACATTTTTACCTTGATCGAGCGCTCGACACGAAGCTATGAGCCGCTTGATAAGGGTTCATTTACCACATTGCTTCTCTTCAAATCACTGTGTGAGAATCCGGATAGTAGGGACAATTATTTCACCTGTTTTCGTATTTTATTTTTCAACTACGTGCGTATAAATCCACTGTTTACAATCAAACCTAACCTATAAACGTCATACTTGTGGCGGAGAAAAAGTTGCGCAACAAATAGAAGTAAAGTGGGTTGAAAAGTAAATTACAATTGGTCCATCGAAGTTCTATAAGCCACCCAAAAGAATCACTCGATCGATCAAGGTTCGACTGGTGAATTATTGCTGATGGACAGTATCACAAGTATCACGTATTTCATACTGTTATCACATTATTCATATTGTACTATTAGATAAAAACTATTTATTTTATTCCGGCTACTATTTAATTACTAAGCACTAATATAAACCGCTTTGCTGAATACAACAGAAAATTTTTAGTCTCATGAAGAGCAGTCAATTTTTCTTAATTTTAGGCTAAAAGTGAAAAAAAGTGAACTTAAATTGCACCATAGTATCATTTTTTCAATAATAACACATTTATTATTTATTATTATAAAAAAAGTTTGAAAATTGGTTTAAATATTGCTGAAAATGTTCATTCTTCGGTTAGAATTGCTCAACAAACTTATGTATAACATATGTATATGTATGTAATGTACAACAAGCTTATGGTATAAGCAAAACATCTAAGCATAACGTTTTTAAAAAATCCATAAAAAAATGAATACTACCCCTAGAAAATAGAATTGACCCAAGAGCAACTGAAAGAGGACATTACTGGTAGATTAGAATTTTGTGAAAGACGATGATTGTAGACAGTTCATGACAAGCCAGAATAAAATCAAGTTTTCATGATAGCCGAACTTGGACCAATTCTTGGCCAATTTTAAGGAATCGTAGATTATTAGATGTGTCACGTATTTCCACGTAATGGGTAATTCACCACGATATAGAAAATTTCGAAATAATGAATAATCAATTGTTAGCTAAGTTTCGGAAAATGTATTATTGTGTATTTCATCGAAGTGAATATCTCCAGTAGTAATAGAATTCCAGCCTGAAATAAGGTTGCCTTCGCATCTTGTCCAGCTACTATAAAGTAGTAAAAAGTTTTAATAAGGTAGAAGTAAACTTTTATTCAGCGTGTAATACCTCCCTTTTAGTTTGAGTACATAAAACAGAAAGGAGCCATTATTATGTAGATTAGGGTAAACATAAGAAATTTGGTTCAGTCGATGCCTGAATAAATATGACCTTACGAAACTAATGAATCTACAGTAGACCTCAATCATGTTAGAAAAAAAAAACTTGAATAAAATACTTTCATGAATATTATGATTAAAATTTTATTATATTTATTATTTATTTACAACAACAATCAGATACATCAATTTGTTTATTGTAGGTTATTTCATAGAAATCGGAATTACAAATAAAAAAAAATGAAATCACAGCTTTATCCAAAATATAATAAACTGCATTATTATTCATAACTGCACTATTATTATACTAACGTAGAAAATGC
Organism: Trissolcus brochymenae; assembly: GCA_030523145.1. NCBI lineage: Eukaryota > Metazoa > Arthropoda > Insecta > Hymenoptera > Scelionidae > Trissolcus > Trissolcus brochymenae. The sequence continues at coordinate 1,255 of JAQQRF010001428.1, read as the reverse complement.
TTATACAAAATAGGACCCACTGTTCAATGGTGCTGAATCTCTAATTAAAAAATCTAATCTAAAAATTTTAGAGCGACAATGGATATGAATCATAAAAAATGCCTGGTAATTATTAAAATAAATAAGAACGAAGACGTTTGAAGGGATTATAAACAAAGTGAATATAAATGTTGGATAATTGAAAAATAATATTTTTATATTTACTCTACGATACGTTATTTCTGACTAATTATACAGATTTAAAACGGCCGTGAATTTAAAAGAAGCAAAACGTGTAACGCCCCTAAAAAATTATGATGTTAAATAAATTTTTCATCAAGTTTTAAGCAAAGTATATTTGTGCCTGCAACTGAAATAATGTAACCATTCATCTCCGACTAATGACAAAATATTTTTTTACTGAACTGGAGGGCTGCGCCCCCTGTGCGCCAAACCCGTTTTATTTTTAAAATAAATCCTCCTTTCTTTCTTTTATTTTATATAAATACGTTTGTTTTGCTTTTTGTTTCTTTTTTAAATCCTTATTTGAATCTCCTTTCCATCCTTTTGAAAAATTCTCATATCTTCTCCTTTCTCTCCTTCTTTTTCGAATTCTCTTTTCATCCTTTTTTCTATCCTTTTTTTCTTGTTTTTTTCTTTTTTTTAAATATTTTTATCCGTTTATTTTCATAAACTTTTTATTATTGTTTTCTTTAATCATTTCTTAAATCTTCTTTTCATACTTTTGTTTTATAAACCCTCTTTTTTGTTTTATGTTTCTCTTTCTTTTAATTCTAAAAAAAGGATAAAAAATTTTCTTATTCTCTTAGAAAATCCTCTTTCCATCTTCTTTTCCTCCTCTTTCTTTTGAATCTCCTTTTCATCTTGGTCTCCTGTTTTTAATCCCTGCTTCATCCTTTTTTCTATTTTTTTTTTTTTATATAAATCCTCTTTTTTCCCTTTTATTTATATTGAATCTCGTTTTCATCATTTTAAAAATCCTCTTTTCTCCTATTTTTGTTACTTTTTTTTCTTCTTTTTTAACTTCTTAAATCGTATTAATTTTTTTTACTGATTTCTTTTGAGTTTAATTTAGGCCTTATTTTAGGCTCCTTTCTGTTTTAATTTCTAGTTTTTTTTCATGTTCTGTTGTCGATTCGTAATGCTCTTTGTTAACATTAAGGTGATGTGTAAGGTCTGCTGCCACGAAGTTAGGGACTTTGTTTATAAAAATTAGAATAATTGTTGTTTTTCAAAATACGGAGAAGAGCGCCAT
>JAQQRF010001427.1:0-29796 GCA_030523145.1 Trissolcus brochymenae | reverse complement strand
AAAAAAAAAAAAAAAAAAAAAAAAAAAAAAAAAAAAAAAAAAAAAAAAAAAAAAAAAAAAAAAAAAAAAAAAAAAAAAAAAAAAAAAAAAATGTCCATTTTGTGAATGAACAAAACGCTTTTGATATTCAATTAAACTCCAATTCACATGCCTAATAAGAAAGAAGTGATTGATACAGTCGTGTATATAAAAAGCGAGCATTCAATTTGAAATCGATATTACGTTTTGTGAAACGAGAATATTGTGCGCACATTTTTTGTGTTGACGTTTTTTGCGCAGCAGAGCTATTGTTTCCCTTTATCTTGTAAACCTCGGCAAAGTCGCTGATACTTTTTATTTGATTGGTCGCAAACGATATGTGTGTATCGTGTGTATATTGGAATGGCGTGTATTCTTGCTCGACTTTTTTAAATTGAATACACCATTGATTCTTGTATATTGAGTCGTGTGTATGAAGAAGGCAAAAGGGTGTTATGAAGGGACTCGAATGAAAGAAGAGTAGCTGTGAAAATAAAATAAAAAGCACACGAAGGAAGGCAGACGACTTGCATCTGCTTGGTGCTTGCGCATTGGTGCTCGGTGTGTGCATAGCCGCCATGCTGGCATCCCCTCTATAGCGCATGTGTCTAACACCTACACACGTGACATTACATGCGTTTCTGCCTGTCTGCCCAGCCTTTTTAACTTATTCTACATCTATATGTGTATTCCAAATTAATGTCTTTTTGGAATGCGTCAGAAGCTTGACGTGTTATAATCTCGGAGCAGAGTTCATCATACACGCATTTGTGTTGTGATGAAATCAGTTTTTTGACACAACATCCACGTTACATTTTCATTTGTGCTTGATATATTAAATCAGATTAAATTTGCGCACGATTCACGCATACACAGACGTCCACAGCTAACTCTATTATACCCTCAGCGATATACTTACAATAATATAGACGTAAAATTAACATATATTTCCGCAACAGCTAACGACGTGCTGCAAATTTCATTTCTAAGATATGATTGTGCAAATCTGGATTGAAGCTGAACGTCGTAGTCTTTTATTATAATGTATGTATGATATCGTATGACCAGGGGTGTAATTATTATTTATTCGCTTTCGGACGAGAAGGTTTATCATTTTTTTTATATACACTTGGGTGTATAGATTCGAGTTGTAGTTTATTCGTAATTATTGACTAATAATTATACCACAAATATATTTATATTGAAACGAAAATTCATCGTCAAAATTTTCATTTTCAAAAATAAGGATCGATTGATTGATATGAATCAATTCAATATGAATCAATATCACAATTCATTGCCATATATATTATACAAAATGAATATGCTCTTTGATTTGCTATTTTGAATGGCACAAATTCTACCTATATCAGCCGAAAATCTATCAAGTTTAATCATTTACAATAAAAACAAATTGAACTTTCATACTGGGTTTCCTTTCATTTTACAATTATTGTGAAACGCATGATATACTCATGAATCGTCATTCATGAAACGTCATTCATAAAATATAGAAAAAGAATGCATGCAAACATAATGACTATGAGTCATTTTCTTAAATCGTCAGTGTTATAATTTGAAGTGTTATGGATAGAATCCATCTGCAAGAATCCTCACATTTGCCCAAGCTTACACTATAAATCATTAACAAAATCACACACCAAGTTTAAATTCGTGTTTAAGGTTCATAGAGTAAAGAGATTAACATAACTTATTAGATACCTATAAGATCTTGTATCTTTACACTTCAAGTGCAATTTTAGTTTATATACATATAATGTAAAATAGAATGTGATTTCATGCCGATGTTTTCTAGTATAACGGGTGTGTTATGATCGTGACTAGAGTAAAACTGATACTGCGTATACACTTTTAAAACTCAACATTTTGAGTATTATATGATTATTAAAAAAGACCAAGATTATTTGTACTTTTTTTCTTTTAAGGCGTCAACGATATTTATTTTTGGCAATTATTCAAGATGGAATTGATGCAGTTGGCCTAAATTTTTTTTCGCTCCAATTAATTATTTTTGGCAATGTATAATCGATAATTTATAATTTAGATTTAAAATTGATATATTTACATTTACATAGATATGGAACTGTATATTTTAAGCCATGATGGTACATATATCAAAGGCGTAATGAATTAAAACAATAACAAAAATTAATTAACCGTTATATAATTATAATCGTAATAATAATTTTATATCTACTGCAATATCTACTGTAATTTGAACGTTGGGTTGTTTTGACTTATTTGAGTCTTAAAAAATGTAATCAAAAAATGTAAGATAAAAATTAATGTTGCCGATGATAATTTTTCCAACGCATCATTTGTTAAATGAAAATATAAATGGCCTTAATATATTTCAGTAAATTCATCCAAAACATGGACAATTAGTAATAGTATGAGTATTTTTCTGTTAAAATAAAAACGAGATTGTTTTAAAATTTCTGAGCTTACATAGTATATATTTATTTAAATATATAAAACGTATAGTAACGTTGGTTGATGCATATAAATGATTGAAAAGAGTAAACTTGCATCGATGGAAAAACGGAAACATGTCGACGAAAGTATCCAACAAAGTAGTTCTCTCTCAGACATCATACACGTAGATTGACATTTAAATTGTAAAATTATACACCAATGAACGCCAGGAGCCATTTATTAAGCAACCATAGATTCCTATCGTTATAATATATACGCAAGCACATATTTAGAGTGTCGGACAGTTTTGTATTATTTAATATATATTCAGATCTGAGTTTATAAGTGATTCAATTACGGAAATTTGTAACAGAATTACACGATTGTACAACCACCCCTTTTAATGGGTAATTAAATGTTGACCTCGAGGCTAGTATAATATGAAAACGTGTAAGTTGAAAGCGCAAAACTCGTGGTATGGTATGAAATAAAATGTAACGTACCCGACTGACAGATTGAATAATTCGTAGCAACTGTTTGATTTTGTATATATTGTATATAAAATGTGGATAATGCAGGCCCGCACAAAACAACAAATCGTAATTGCTTGAAAATAGATCGGGGCATAAAATCTCTTGATCCCATTGAATGAGCATCCCCCACCATATTGGTGTCATGCATCTCTCCTCCTCTTTAGAGATAAGAAACGCTTGGGAATTCAAACGTATTAATTAAACGACTCATTTCGATCGCACGACAAAAACGTGAGTTTAACGCCCATCGCGGACTAATGCGATTTCCCCTCCAACTGTGTGTAAAAAAAAGGGAAGTAACCGTGGCCCGATTTGCGGAGCGCCAATCGGTGCCCTCGCAGAACACACCCGTTGACGTTTAAGTATCAACACCACGCCTCTACGCTTGCTGCCCCCCTCCCACCGGATCGTGATCCGCGAGTGGGAGAAACCCAGCGGCGCCCCCTCCACTCAAACTCAAATACTCGTTTAGTGTGGATAATTTTCTCAAATACTAGCAACCACTCACGCACGCCAGAGCCCTCGAACTTGTTTGAGCCGAGTCGAGCTCGAGTCCAGCTCTCGGTGCGTCAACTCAACTCGATAATACATTAGTCGTGTAGAAGTGTGTTAATTAGCATAATTGACTCCTCATGGGTTAATCCTCGTCGGTTAAGTGCGACGTTTTTGTTAATAGATAACAATCAGCGGATTCAGTGCTGCGCGACTGGACACTGCCACCACCGGCTCATTATTTGCATGGATGTTCAAATTCATGCACAAGTGGAGCAACCGATGTGTGATCAAGTGTTGAGCCGATAACTCGCACCCACAACAGTCAATTGTGCTAAGATATTGTGCCTGGTGATGAACATAGTGTGCCAATTTTGCCATGTACTAGGGAGAATCGATTGATTGATTGTTCCAGAACGCACACAAGTTGCAGCAGCAGCAGCGGCGACGATGGTACAACAAACTTAGATGCATTCGGATTTAGTGACAAGTTGTAGTGCTGAAGGTTGACTCGAATTGACTGGAAGGCGTCGTGCCGCGTACGATGATGCCGCTCGCGCCGACGCCAATCGTCGCGGTTCCGTCGAAGCCAAAGATTGGCTTCAGCATAGACTCGATCGTTGGAGGTGGCCGGGAGAGTTTAAAGATCGAGCGCGATGGCAGCAGCCCGATAGAAGTGGTCGAGGGCTCGTCGTCGCCGAGGAGTCGGAGGCACACCGGCACCAGGTCCCCGGGCGCCCACTCGGAGGGTTCGGACCGGCCGCTCTCGAGGGGCTCCTCCATTGAATCGTACTCAAACTCCAGAAGGGGCGCAGCTCACGCGACAAGCCACCATATGAAACTCGCTAATCATGTGGATTACAGTAGGACCGCAACGACAAATAGTCATAGCGATGGCTCCACGCCTAACAACAGCCCTAGTCCGCCGCACCGAACACCCCACGCTGATTCCCCCGTGGGGCCACATCCTCAACCGCCCCCTGGTGTCGTCAGACCAAGTCCGAATTACCTCGCGCCGCCCCCCGGCTCCGCAAGCGCCGCAGCGGTCGCCGCGGAACAGCTCAAGACTCTGTACGGGCTGCCCGGTCATGGACCCCCGGCCCCTCAAACGGGCCAGACAGAGTACCACTCGCAGCACCTAGCGCTCGCTGCCAATTTCGCAGCTGCTCAACACTTTCAGGCCGCAAACCTTGCGGTTGCTCTACAGGCTCATCATGGGGCTTCGCCCCACGCCCCACCGCATCCACCCTACGCGCACGCCGCCGCTCCGGCTGCAGCCCATCCACCGCCACATCCTCACCCGCCTAGGGATAGTTATCCACTTTATCCCTGGCTTATATCTAGACATGGCAGAATATTCCCCCACAGATTTCCTGGCGGTGAGTATATCAATATACATTTTCATTATCTTCTTATATTTCTACATATATACATCAATTTAATCAAAAAACGACACTCCACTTGTTCTTTCTTTTAATCATTCTTTAAAGTCAGATGTTTCGTAATAAGGGTATATTCATTTTGTGAAGGTCGTTTTTGATGATTGGCTTATTGTGCGTCAATGTCCTGTCGGAAATTTCAATTGTCAAACACAAATTTTCAACCAACGACTGATAACAGTCAAATGCGAAGGGAGCCTCACATTATCAGTTATAGATCACCCTGCATGCAAATTTTTGGATGTATCCCTATTAAATATAGGCAACATTTCTGATACACTAATAAGTACCGACAAGGTACAAATTTCCATATCGTTCGTACCTAGGTACGAACCTACAATTCCTTCAGTATTTTCATTTTAAGTTATTCACATTTTAATTCATAGGATAATCGGTCAACTTTAACCGATACTTCTGTCGACTTGTCGGATATCTCGAGGAAATTTGAGTTGATTTGTTAAAGGTTAAACAGTAGACAAATCTTCAAAGAAAAATTTTATGACAATTTTTTGCCGTGCAATATGCCACCATATATGTACTAACACATATGTATAGCATACTCAATGACAGTATGTGTCACACACACATTTATTACATATAAACATTTATGACTATATATTTGTTGCCATGGTGTGTTTCAAACTAAAGGACCGTGTTTGCTCAATTTCATTTATTCCATAACATTTTTGGTGGTGGGATAATAATAAATTTATATACACGAAATATAATACAATATATGAAATATAGCTTTGTTATAATTCAAACATATATGTCACGATTATTAGAAAATTTGATGCTACAGAATGTTTTTAACTTTCAGAGATTGTAATTTTTACATTAATATAGTATTGTAGTATAAAAAAGAAGAAAATAAAATGATTGATTGTGGTGTTGTTGATGTTTCAACAATTGCTACTTGTTACAAGTTGTCCAAAGGTATTCAAGCCTCATCCCTGAGGTCAAAATTTTTGAAAGCTTATGATTCATTCAAAACTTTATAATCACATATTTTTTTAAATTTACCTGATTTATATACTGCTGAATTCACGTATAGTACTTGAGTGATGGGTTCATGATGCATTAATGAAGAAGAATTCATAAAAATAGAATTAAAAGTAAAGATTTCAAAATTTATATTTCTTGTTTCGAGTAGCAGTGATAGTGATGAGATGGTCCAAAATAATGTTTGTTTTTTAAAATAAAATATTACGGCATACACAAAACATAAAACAATTATTATGTTATTTTGATTGAATGAATCAAATTTGTTCTCTATGACATATCAGTTTTCTGTAATTTCCATTCAATAATTAAAAATTCACATAGGCGTATAGATTTCGAAAGACTCATAATCTACATTCTAACATAAATAATAAAGAAACCATGATCGTAAGTTATAATTAAAAATAAATTCATTTGGTTGGAAGCATATAATATTTCTAATTAGGCACTTATGAAGCCAATTTAAAATTAGTGTGCGATCAAGCATTTCAAACACTGTATAGGGCAATTTCTGGTCCTCGTTTGAAGGCCAATGAATGCCGAAGGAAGGATCAGATATTGACCTGCGCGGCGTTACATCATTGCGTCTTGTTATAGCCAGCCTTTGGTTTTCGAGTGCTAACATTCTAATTTGGTTTTCACCGTGAGCAATATGTTTTAAAATTTACTGCTTGTCTGTTAAGATATATATTAATTCTGAAATATGAAATAAATAATGGCTGCTTTTTTTTTTGTTTTCGGATATTATTTATCGTTAAGAGGTGTAACGTGGCACACCACTTGTTCAAATTTATCGTTTATAATGAAATGTAAAGGCTTGCAAAAATTTTAATCAACGTTTCACTTTAGTTCGTCAGTTTTCATAAAGTACCACCGATGATTGTTGGAAAGATTTTAAAATTGACCTAATGTTCGCTTTTCTAAAAAAAAAAAAAAAAACCATTTTCATTTCATATGGGAAGCTTTTGGGTGATGTGTAAAATTAAATGTTTGCCTATCCAGTGTGCAAAGTAAATGATTTGTGCACAAGTGTAAAGTGAAGCTCCAGGCGAAAGTGATGGTTGCAACTTCACACGACTATAAATCAAATTTCACCCAAGATATACACAAATTTTTTTTATTCTATTTGCACAAAACCTTTTTTCTGTCTGATTAACGGCGCAAGCAATTTTTTCCCCCGGGGCTATACACAAAGTCAGCCTCCGACTGCCTACTTTGCCTTCCACTCTTGTGTGTAAAATGTTTCATTTTTACCTGATGGCTGATCTCACTCTTGGATCGTTTTTAATTTGCAAACTTTAAAATAAAATATTTTCAACAAAATTAATTATTGTTTTTATATTTGTTTTTTTCTTGACACTGATGAGAAACTGAATTTGTACAAATCTGATTTCGTATCACGTACAACATAATTTCAACGATGTACATCTCAACATATAAGTTTTGCGAATAAGAAACTGAATTCGCAAAAATTCGGTTTCTCGGTGTAAAATATGTTGGTGCTAATTTGAAATAGTCATGTACGCCCGTCTATTATATTCGGCAATATTGATTTTTCTGAATGATATGAAATATAATAGGTAATAATGAAATCTCATAATAGAGGGATAGTGAAAAAAGTAATCCGCCGACGGTTGATTTACAATTCGTTTCGACGGGTGTATACCGCTCCAGACTGGCCGGTCATTCATTTCATTGTTAACGACTACGAGTTACCACTTCACGAATATAATTTGACGTTTCGAATTCCCTTGTTTTACACGTGAAATCTTTATTGGAAGAACATTATAAAATTAAACCTTTCGACCAACTCCCAAACCTTAAATCAGAATTTTATATTGCAACTATCATTCATCATGCATGACATTTTTTAATGTTTATTTTTATGAAGCAACCAAAAATGGGTTAAAAATTTTTAAAAAATTATAACTTTATAATATAATAACATTTTTATAGCATTTTAAGTTTCTCAATATACAAAAAAAACAAAAGATTCTGTTGAATCAAAAAATATATTTTGTCGGTTAGGACTCAGTTTATTTACTCATAGATGAATGAATCTTATCACAATACAAGATTTTATCAGTGAAATAGTACTATTTCGGTTGAAGGAAAAGGAAAAAAGAAAAGAAACACGAAAATGCATCGTGTGAACAACCAAACACACGTCTCTAGTTGATAAATCCCTTAATGTAGATAGATAAGAGATTCTCGTGGTTCATTTACGTTCTTCTAATCTGGCGCGGATGTCGTCTCTATTTTATCGTGTTGTAAACAGAGCCATTATTGTCACTAATGAAGATCAAAAGCATATGCGACATATCTACACGCACGAATTCATTTTAAAACTTTTTAGATAACTTTTTTACGCAACAGCATATATAAATTACTGATTTTAACTTCACCTCCTTTCCATTAAGAAAGACATTTTTGATTAGTGAATAATTTATTACATATTCCTATTGAGATAGAAGAACAAATTCTTGCATCTATACATATTTTAATTTACTTGACATATTTAATTTTTGGTCTCGTATTTTATGATTCAGATAAAGCTAAAAAAAAAAAAAAAAAAAAAAAAAAAAAAAAAAAAAAAAAAAAAAAAAAAAAAAAAAAAAAAAAAAAAAAAAAAAAAAAAAAAAAAAAAAAAATATTTCAACGCATGTGTTGAAAGAAATTATGAACTGACAGAGAAGAGATTAAAACCTTTAGGATATGGACATTAATGTAAGTAAATGCATTAGCGGCACACGGTTAGCAGAAATGTGATAAATAAATATGATCGGATCATTCGCCGCACTGACGGAAACACTTATACTTCGGGCGCAATCGTCAAGGAAGAATGCCGAGAGCTGATGATAGAATACATTAACTAGAGCCAAGTTTAATCACGCCAAATTCGATAAACCTTTTAACTTCTAACTCAACATCATTTCTTTGGATATTGAACTAACATTTTATTAGTTTGATTATTATTTGACCCTCAATTATCAGCACGATTAAACTTGATGAATAAATTAATGAAAAATGTATCAAAAAAGACTATTTTCAAAGTCAGTGATAAATTTATAAAATGAAAATATCGTTTTACTGTTAATCGTTTAACCTGATGAAATTAAAGAAAATGTCGGCGACTAAATATTGTTTTACACTTGAACAATTTGCATTTATTAAATTCATCGCATAGTTAATAAAGGTCGTAATTTACAATAATTGTAACCATTACTAGCGCCATTAAGACTTCAATCATTGTCACTGTACGAGGGTGTAATTTTCGTTTCTAACAGGTGAACTGTGCGGCGCATTAAATAGTCACCAGAAGGCTTGAACCTCATTACTTTCGAGTTTCGTTCTCTTTCTAGTTACGAGACTGACCATGCAGGATAACTTCTCGTTAAGTGCGCGACAATTATCATAAATCTGCTCGAATCGGCGTATATGTAAGCTATATTCATGTGCAAGTAGAATACATGAGACTATATCTGATGGAAACGTAGTTATAGGAACCCTTGTATGGAGCATGCTCAGATATATACCATATGGGACATACTCATTCTTAATTATTCCTTGTCACTGGTACACACACACAAACGTTCAAGCCGGACAAACAAGCAAACAAACAATCAAGCTCTTTTTTTCATTTTCAGCTCGTTTTGTGTGTTGAGCTGTTGAAAACGGCGGCGTCAGAGGAGATACAAAGAATGAGATACATTGTCGAGGCACACCGAACGCGAGAAATTAAATTGATTGCACTATTAAGGCATTGCAATCACGAGTTAGCTGATTATTCCGGTATTTGACCAATTAAATGATAATTTAACCGCAGTTTTATCGTGATTTTCCACACGAATGAATTATGTTGTTGCATTTCAACGTGATAGTTCAAGCATCGTTCATTAACTTTGGGTTTCGGTGCATGTTTTAATTGACAAGTATTCGGTTCTTTCGGTACAAAAATACTGGCTTGTATTCAAATTTGAATTGATAAACTAAAAGCGTCTGATCTATCACAGTGCCATATACTATAAATATATATATATATATACATGTATATAGGATTTATATGTCTTTGTGTATTTTGACTTGAGACATTTGAGACACTTTATCAGCCGAGTGGATCAGTAAGAAATTCAAATTTGGGCATTTACGTTTACACTCTAAAACATCTAAATTAAATCTTCTTTTTACGTGTCGTCACACGCTCGATTTGATATCTGATTTTGACAAATCAAATGAACTGTTATAATAAAAAAAATTCACCTTGATATTGCAATAACGATTAATAATTGATTGCGAGTGTTCACAAAAATATAAGAATAAATTTTATTAAAAGTTGGTTAAAATAAATTGAGTTGAAACCAGGTAAGTCTTATCGAGCAAATGAAACACTTCAAATGAACGTTAACAATATGTTTTTTGTTCACACGGTTCATTATATTTTATTTGTTCGGAAAATCAACATTTTCCATCACGTCAGGTTTGAGCCGATCAATTTAAAACTTGAAATTCTCGACCTTTTTGTATACACGTTGATAGCCAACATGTGCGTTATTACTACAAAGATTTATCATCATCATTAATTTCAACTCTCAATTATAAGTTGCTCGGCATCTCTAATGTTGCGAGACACGCTTGACATATCCCATTGGTTGACACATCATCATTTGTATATACTTATCGGGCATATAGCTATACATACCTATATATCGAGGGAAAACCGATGGTTTCCGTTTTTGCCTAGCCGGTATCTCGTTCGTCGAGAATTATAAAAGCCAACAATTTGCGAAGCAACACAGTAGTCCGCAATAATTATTGCTAATGAAGTAATACATATTGATACACCGCCTGGTAATAATAATTGTCACTTCAAGCATTGCAAATGAGAAAAGATTAAGTTCATCAAGTTAAACATTTCAATGTACGCTGTGCTGGTTAAAAGATGTTAATAACAGTTTTCGCAAGTTGTATAATTTTGTATAAACCTCGTGCAGCATATATTCAACGGTTCAATTTTAAAAGAGGATTTTTTCAGCTGCTTAGTTTTATTCACCTTTTTATGCGCCAAGGAACAGGTTTAGAAAACAAGTCTTTGATCATTAATGAAATCATGCTAAATATTATAATGCCAACCAAAAAATATATTATAGTTTCATTTTATCTAATTCGTTTGATGCATCAAAATGTTTTTTTTTTATTTATTTATTTATTTTTTTTTTTTGAGGCAGCAGAATAGAGAATTTTATCGCTCCAAGAATAAGACGAAAAACAAATCAAAGATTGTTATAAATTTATTTACCTAAAACAGTTTATCTTTTATATTTACGCTGTTTACAAATGGTTTTCAAATTAATGAAGTGATTATTTTAATTCGTAGATTAGCACAATCTACCCGTTTGGACAGGTAGATACAATTGATTTGTACAAACATTCTGATAAATGAAAAGCGATTGATTGTATCGAAAATTATGTAACTATATTTGACCAGATTAACCGTTTCTCAAATGATTCGAAGAACAAAATGCCAAAATAAGATATTAACACTGTCAATGCAAGTGCAGGGAACTTGTTTTTAATGCATATACGTTCTTTTTAATAGGCTTTCTATATATGTTACGACGTTACATAACTTATATGGTATCTTTGGTTTTTTCTCTCATCCAGAACGAAATAGAAATATAATTCCATTATTCAATTTATTATTGTGTCAATGTATAGAAAAACTAATATTATAACTGATATGAAACGATCCTATATTTGATCAATTATTCACGAGTGTGTGAACTACATTTTCTTAAAAATATTATACAAAGATCATGCAAAGATAATAGCCTTGTTTTTAGTGCAAGTCGATGCGATTTTAAGCAATATTTAATTGGCGTTTATTAAAAAGTACTTAACAATGTTTGAAGACAAGAAAAGAATGAAAACTTGTTAGATGAAGATTATTGCGCAGATCACAGACAAATGTTCTTCAGGTACTTGAACGCGATCGTACATCGTATATAATTACAAATGAAATGAATATATGAAGTGGAATATATAGAGGCATAAAAAGAAAGCACATTTCCGATGCAACAATTAAAAAGGCATTAGACACGATACAGTGTGTGTTCATGCATGTATATATGTGTATATATATATATATATATATATATATATAGATACATACTCATCGCACGCTTTCGTTCGCAGCGCGTTCGTTTTTCTGAAAAAGTTTGAGCAGAGAGTGGTGGAAGATAATTCGATACGTCTTACCATTTAGTCTTATTTTTGAGTAATTTTGAGTCGCTGTAGGCATTTTAACTGCAAACTCTCGAAGCACAAGCTTCTCGTAATTATGGGTCATCGTGCATGGCGCTTCCCTCGGGCCACGTCTAGGAAGTTGTGCGATGACGAAGACCAAGGCTTTGCTCTCCATAAGATCAAAACTGATGTGTACAAAAATATATATCCGAGGTTACACAATGATCGCGCGATTAAAAAATCTCTGATCTAGCATTCGCTGTCAGATATCGACTATTCTTCACGATTAAATTCAGTACTTTATTTTCTCAAAAAAAGAACATGTTTCATAAATTTATGTAAGATTTGAGTTAAAACTATATGAATTTCAACATTTTTAATAATTTAAAAAAAAATGCATGTTTAAACTTTTGTGTTATTTATGTTATGTTTTCACCATATGTTTCATTCATATTTAAATTAGTGTTTTCAAATATTTGACACATTTTATTCATTCTTTTGTTTCACAAAAATGTCAGAGCTTATTATCTCTATTTGCAAATTTGATTGAAAATGTGACTATAAATATATTATTTTATTTGAAATAAATAAAAAATAAAGCATAAAAATGGGCAAAATGTTATTATTGATAATAAGATTGATCAACAATGTCAACAGCGTCCAGATTGCCAACTGTTAACTATAAGCTTTGTCAATAAAGCGACTGTCATTTGTGCCTACCGTGTGCGAGATCTCATGGCTATTGGCATCAATGTTATTCCGAAGCAAATGCTGCAGGTGTTTTTGATATTATTATAACTCGAAGCGCAATTCGCGTCTTGTAGAGCTAAACAAGTTCTTTAATAACATGACCTGTTGCAAGGCACTCGTCGAGCCATGAAAAAGTGTTTTTTACGCTTTAGAAATTCCAACTTTTGCTCGCAGATCGCATTTAAGTACCGGTGAATAATCAACTTTTGTTTGGCCAATTTTCTACTCATGGAACAACACCACTTTCAAAAGAGACACACGAGGATGCAAAACGTTTGTCGACTTTATAGATACTACCTCTTTGATAATTAAGTTTGAGTGCCAAAAACCAATAAACGATACCCTCGTAAATGTAACATAGTTATGAAGGTTTATACTATATAATTAAGGCAAATGAGTATAACAAGGTCAGTCACCCAATAAAACCACTTTGCTTGATTTACGCCGTTATATTAAAACCTATAAAATGTTTTTACCGAGTGATTTTTTGTTTCTCGCGTATATAACGACGTGTATATATATATATATATATATATATATATATATATATATATATATATATATATACAGTTCGATGCGTATAAATTGCGCACGTCCTACGTTCATTCATAAAAATCACACTGGTCTCCCACTTAACGTCATTACATTTATGTGTTAATATATACATTGCCGTTCGAATAAAATATACAATCACATGATAAACGCCATTCTGATTCATTATTTACTTCGTACCGAATTAAGCGAAAAAAAATATATATATTTCATCGTGTTCTTACCAATCCACACTTCAAAAATCACACAAATCATCGACTTCGCAGCTCGTATACTTTTTCTGAGCTTGAGATTTAAATTAAACGTTTCTAATGCAAATGTGACGCTACGTGGAAACAAACTCCAATATATAATTAACAAGCAGCGGACGATCCGATTGTTTTTCAGACGCGAATGCTTATTCTAAACGTGTGTCATTGATTCTTTTTGTTAGCGAGAATTTATTTCACGAGCCAATACAACAATGTAATGTGTATTAAATTTTAAACTAATATGTTTACGTGCTACTTTTTTTTGCGGGCTTGCTAAGTTGTAAATGGAACTTGAACTAAGTATTTATGAAGGCATACGTACTCAGGTGGAATAAGTTACGAGCGTAAACCATGTCAGGAGACACACTTGCTTAAAATATGGCGAATTTCACAATGTCTTGGAGTTACTGCGACGTTGTAACACCGTGGGATGCTTTCGCAGAACATTCCATTCGTAATTTGTTCTTTTTTTATAATTACCTCAAAAGAGCAACTTAAAACCGTGTAGAAACATGCTCCGGGTATCAATGAAAAAGAAAAAATAAAGCAAGACAAAGATGAACCAAACTGATGAGATATAGCTTTGATAAATTTGATTGCAATTTCGTTACGACATTGATCTCAAATGACGAATTTTGTTTCGTTTTTTTATTTCAATTACAAATACATCGGGCTACTTAAGCTAATTAATATACCAGGCAGGTAAAAAAGTTTCATTAATTTGTCGCGCTCGTTGATGAGTAATTTTAAGATTGTATTTGAGTTGAATTTGAAATTAAGTTTTTGTAAACTAATAATGTGGATTTTTTGCTCTCGGGCCGAGAACAAAAAATCACCCTTCTAAGTTGATCGAGATGTGTATATGAATTCATCACGATAACAGGTTTTTATCTGAGGGAAATGTGTTTTTTGCTTTTTTTTCTAATTTCATTTGATCGAATTTCATTATAAGATTGGAACTTATTCAGTTTGTCGTCAATAAACATTCATTAGGAGTAATTAATGTTGCACCGTATTCAATTAATTTCTTGTTGAATTATTTGCATTTGATTACATTGCGTATATAAACTGAATGGCCGTGACGACCGAGTAGTTCATATCACAACTTTTTGCCAAGCAAAATGCAGCGAGTATTAAAATAAATTATAGATAAAACTTGACTGAAACTTTTCATCTTATCTAAATTGATTAGAAAAGTTGATGCAGAGAATGAAAGTTATTTGATATTCATATAATCTTCGGAATTTATTAAAATTGAATAAACCAAGTTGGATAAAAGTTAACATTTTTGGTAACGCCGATTGTTGTAGGTGCGAAGAGCAAAAAGGTACTGTGTAGCTTTTAAGTGTATACAAGAATACCCATGGGATAATTTATCGTCGCTGGCCTTCCGGTAAGGATCTTGAACGACTTCCGGCAAACGCTCACCGTATCAGACGATCGACAGGAGTTTCGTAGCGCTGGAATACTCAATTACCTGTCTCACAATACGTCTCTGAACGAAGAAAAAAACAAAAATCTTCCTCAATTTTTACAAAATCAACAAAACTTAAACTAGCATCCTATTCCTACGTTTTAAGCAAGAAAACATACATATTTTTGCAAATCGTCGGGCTTTCAAATTCAATAACTTATTGAGTCAGATTTTGCAATTTACAGTGACCCTAATACCAATTTAGTTTTCAATTATCCTCACAGCATAATGCATTGCAATTATGAGAGACATTGTATAATATGCAAACGCAAATTATACTTAATTGCATTATTATTTAGCGTGATAACTCCTGTGATTGATACAAGTAGAATATGGTAAGAAAATTGACACGATCATTAGCACGTTTCAAACTGCATTATTCATGTTTATTAATTCAGCGGAATGAATGGAAAAAACTTAATTACTCGAGACACTCTACGATATAACGTCCGAATAGGCGTGTGAAATATATAGGAACTCCGCAAGGAGCACGTATAAATTAAATGCTTCGAATCGGAACTCGGATTTATGGCACACAGGAATTCGCCGGAATAACTTCATTTGGTTGTAATCAAATTAATCTTGAAACACGAAACGGTGAAAATTGGCTGACGAATTTTATTGCCCAGCTGATTTTGTGTAATTGTGTACACCTCAAATCTCAACTTTTTCATCCCAGGCAACAAAAGGAAATTTTTGGAAGTTGTCCGTAGAAACAGTTATAGGGATGATGCTTTTTGTTTGGATTTATAGTCGATGACCTCTTGCTCAACGACATAAAACAAAATGAAAGGTTCAACAAAAAAATGGAGTCCAACAGTTTATCCGTGTCGTGGCCCATAGAGATACAGTAACTATATATATACACACTCATTACGAGTAGTTATGTGATAAACTGATAGGGTTTAAACAACAAAAATGGGGCTTATAAAATGTGCTCTAAGCGTATTGTATGATTACATAAAGATCTGCAAGATTCCGTACACAATTCAACACCGCATAATTTATTACAAATTCAAAACGAGCCATTTCATTTTACTATTGTCTTGTCATAATAAAGTGTTAATCATCATCATAAAGTAAGTCATAAAATTCTTCCATTTAGAAGAGTTTGTTTCGTGCGCGACGCAGCTTGCGCGATCGTTTTCAGCAAGGCGAAACGCGCGCACTTTTACTGCCACTCGCTAACTAAAGATTTTTTTTTCTTTTTTTTTTTTTTTTTTCGACAAAGAAAAATATATTATGACGTGTCGACGGCTATTGTTACGTTCATAATATATTAAACATTTTAATACAGATGTTGAAAAAAGAATACAAGATGCAAATTAACGTCTCTATTCGAAAGTCATTCTGAGTGCAACATTCTGACCAATAATTTAAATTCGTATATACATTTACATTCTTTTACAATACATGATTTTACATGGAGAAAAAGAATTGTATGAATTTAAAATTGACTAATTAACTAAAAATTTGTTAAATAAAATGATGTATACAAAATTTATCGACTTGATAATATCTATAGTTTCGTATCGATACACTTATATACGTTTGTAAAGAATATTTAATTTTGTTTCAGGTCCAGACATTTCTGGATTTCTATTACAACCCTTTCGGAAACCGAAGAGAATAAGAACTGCCTTCAGTCCAAGCCAGTTGTTAAAATTGGAGCATGCCTTCGAGAAAAATCATTATGTCGTTGGCGCTGAGAGAAAACAATTAGCCCAAGCTCTATCACTAACAGAAACACAGGTGAGACTTGTTATATATTTAAAATCTCTTTATCTCGAAGGTACCAACCTTCAAAATTTGAAATTGCCAACTTCTTTTTGAGCAATTGGAAAGTTGACCACTGCGATGAGCTTTTTGAACGGGACTTTTTTTCACATCCATTTCTTCAGTTGTAGTCGAGATAATCATGCGGATAATGAATCAACAGTATTTAAGGGGACCCTCCTATGAAAAATGACGAAAAATTGAATTTTTTTCGAAAAACTTTTTATTACAGATTCCGATAGCTTGAAGTCTCCTTTTTTAGAAAATGTAATCAAAATTTTGATTATATCATCATTTAAACATAAAAATTTGAATGTTTTTGCAAACTGTGTCAGGCGACTGATCGTCGCACCAGCGAGAAATATAACAATCGTTGTTTCTTCTCACCTAAAAATCATTACATGACAATAAATGTTTTTGCATTTTTCATTGGTAATTATTATTATTAGTATAATGTATATTTTTTATGATAAACAACAAATTATTTAACAAATTTTCAATAATAAGAAATGGAATGAAATAACAAAAATTGTGCCGAATAACACAGCAAAATCAGGAACCTACAAATATTTAATGCTGGACAGAAGGAAATGTTGAAGTTAATATTCGAAGAGAAAGGGTAAATCAAAGAAGTCTCATTGGCAATCGCAGAACGGTGCGATAGACAGAGTATTTCGCGGAGCACTAGGCGCAGCACGGAAGCGAGCCGTTACGCACGAAAACTGAAAAAAAAGAAGAAAAAAGCTTCAGAATGGAAAAAAAAGAAGAAAAAAGCTTCAGAATGCCAAAAAAAGAAGAAAGAAGGCACTACTTATGCTGCTGGCACGGCTGCTTGAGTAAAATGTCAAAAAAACCCGAATTTTAAACGTTCTGTAATGTAAATGTACAAATAAAATTTTAAATCGATTTTATTCGGAAACTTTTTCGCCAATTTTTTGAACTTCAAAAGAGTTCTGGTACCGCAATTTTCAACCGATTTTGATGTTTTTTTTTAATGCTCAGAATTTCAAAACGAAAAAAATTGTCAGACAGAATTTTGAGTAAACAATTTCTTTAGAGGTTATTAACAATAATTAGAAAAAAAACGAAATTCTGCTCCTTTTTTGAGGTCGCCGTACAAAAACAAGTGTAACTTTGTCAACAAAAAATAAAATCAAAAATCTGTCTGACAATTTTTTTTCTTTATGAAATTCTGTGTGTTTTGAAAAAAAGAAAATTAAAAATCGGTGCAGATGTACCGGAACTCTTTTGAAAACTAGCCATATTTCAAATGTTATTGTTCACTAAAAGATTGCTAATAATTTTTTTTTTCACTTTTTGATCGTCGTTTCACAATCTACACCTAAAAGAACACTTCCGTTACAAAAATCATTTCATTTCATTGAAAATTACGGATTTTAACCATTTCATAGGAGGGTCCCCTTAACGAGCAGCTTATTAATTTTTTCACTGATTCAAAAATTTAATCGCACCATCGACATTCCTCTGGACACATGAATTATTTCGTTTTGACTGTATTGGACATGAAAGTCATTTGGTAAAATTTACATGGACAGGTCCAGGATGTTTCCGAGAGATTAATTTAACCTCAAAGATAAATTACCAAATTCGAAATTTAAAAGTTTTTTTATTTTTTGTGTTTAAATCGCTCGTCGAGGTATATACCGACACTAAATTTGTGATCGATCTTATCGTACGCGTGTAGTGAAACTAGTTTCGTCAAACGAAAGCGGGAAAAAAACTGTTTAGCATTGCGAAGAATAAGAAACAAAAAAAGGGGGAAACAAAAATCTCATGTTTAGGCACAAATGATTTTTTAAAACACATCTCTTTTCGAGTTGTGATCGTTGGGTTATTCGCCTCATGATAACACTTATATTTGGGCAGGTAACCTTATCTTTAATTCAATTATAAATTGATCCTCCGGTTCCGCATCGATATCGTGGATCGATGTCAATTTAAGCGTTGAAAATCAATTTGCTTGATAATTCAAAAATTTGATCCCACTTCGCACTCTCGTTATACAGAGCAGGTGTTAACGCTGACTAATGTGCGTATACGTTCAATGAACAGCATGCGTTAGGGGAAACCGACAAGGATTGCAACGTTCGCCATTTTGAATCAACTTCGTTATAGGAACGAGATATTTTATGTCTCATTTATGCTCGAATCGATACCACTAAAATACACGTGCGAACACAAAATAATCTTTCAATGTTCGAGCATGTGTATTTTTTTCTTTTTTGTTTTTGAAACGCAATTCACATACACACAACGATTTGCAAACTAATATTTGCAATGATTTCACCTCGTGAGATTTGATTGATGGCCATCATAAAATTGTTGAAAATTTTAAGTCGAGACACGTGATGATTTATATTTTGCGTCGTACATTAAAAAAATTAAATATCCATATCAGTTATTATTATATGAGCAAGAGAAAAAAAACAACATTTAGTGATAAGATGAAATATACGAGCGCGTTGAAGAAAAACTGCGATGCGTGAGTACAATTTAACGTAATTTGTGTTAATATTCCTTGTAATTGTGCAGTTAATCGCATGCAATTAACTTAGTAATGAGAAGTACTAAGTCGCGTGTAACCTCGAACATTCTTTAGTATCTTAACAAGCGCGCGATTATCACGATGTTTCTATCAAGTTTATGGTAAGATAACGCGTGGTTCAAAATTGGTATGAATTGCAAATACGAAACGCTATATATCGTTTAGGTAAACCGCGCATCTTTATGAAATTGATATTATTTGCACTGCAATAGAAGTTATAGACAGCGGGGTTTCAACATTTGCATAATCTTTTTCTTTTATGAGCTGTGAAAATTTATGAAAAATATAATATTCTTAACAAAAAATGATGAAGATGTGTGTTGATGGTAAGACTTTGCCAACTGAAAAAATTGGTATTCGTGTTATACAAATCGCGCGTGCACACACGCGTTTAAATTATCTTTACAAATAATTCTTGCTCATGTATCGTTTTAAAATCACCCATGAATACGTAATTTAAAAATCAATTAGATTTACTAAGGATTATACAGAAATTTCCTGATAACAATTCTAAAAAGATTATGTTGTGGTAAAAATAAGTTGCGATATTTAAGATTCGAACCGGCGGTCTTAGAGGTGAAAGGAGGTTTCCTATACCTTTTCAATGTGCCTAAAAGTTGTTTTCAAAGTCTCAAAATCTTTTTATGAAACATACTTATGATCGTAAATTTTGGAAAATTCTGTGGCACATTTTCTAAATAAATTTCTAATCAATTTAAAAGTTTAGGAATTTGTTGAATACGACTGATTTCTGCTTATGCTCACCATGATTATAAATTCACTATAAAGCATAAAATCCGAATGTAAATCAGACATTTAATCGGCTCTTATCGTCTGTGCGCCACTGACAGATATGTCGTTTCATTTGAAATCGCCGAGTGCGAACAATGTGGATGATATTACAGAACCGTTACGACTCGGTGCTGACGAACGGGCGCGTTGTAATGAGCTAATAATTGATTACCGACTCGAAACACATTCATCGTAAAATACTTCGAGAATATATATATATATATATATATATTACATCGACAGTTACTGCTTATTGCGTACAAAGCTCGACACAAACGGATAATAATAATTAGCGATTCTGAACAGTGGTGCCAAGGTGCGACGATATCATCGTTCCATTAAGACGCAACGTGTATTTCGCAGAAATATATATGTATATATATATATAACTTGTTCACTTCCCCCTAATATCGATTTGGAAAGAAAAAGAAACAGCCTTAAACGGTATGTTAAGCACGTCTGCGCGTTTTTGGTTTCTCAAATTAAAGTCCACGATAAAGTAATCCCACTTTTTATTACAATTTGAAATAACAGCAGTCGGACAATTTACAATCCAGATTTTAATGACAATACATACATAAAAACGGCTCTTATTTAAATTTGTATACACTTTTATAACATTATATATACTCTAATGCGTCTCAAGTTTTGCGACTCTTTCTTGTATATTTATCATTTGTTGATTTTAGCATAACGATATTTAAACGATTTATTTATTTGCAGTAGTGGCGAGCATTATTGTTCAAAAGCGATTGTTTCGAAAGATTGCAAAGTGGTGTAATTAGCTTAATTGAAAGTAATATATATACATTGAAATGTGTATCAACGTTATAGAGAAACGTTATTATAAATCAAAGGTTTCGTGATTCACGCAACCTAACAAATTGTACTCTCTTGAACCTTAACACGATTTCGTAACACTGTATATAGTGTAAACTCTATTTACATTGTGTACATTACAAACTCGAAAATAAGAAAATGATATATTAATGTTTCCTTTTCATCTTGAGGAGTTGATCGAACGAGTAGACATTCGATGGCGTGATGAAACGTTGATAATAAGCCGTTTAAAAACTTTTACTATCATACGGAAAATGAAATTCAATCCAATTCGTGCATGTGTAATTTATTTAATTATAATTGATTTGAATTCATTTCGTTTTGTAATAAATTTTCGCTGACGACTTTTTGAATTGCAAACGATAAAATTATCGTTCTTTCTGTATTTTGAAGTCTCACTTGTTCTCCTCTCGGACAATTCGAGAATCCGACGCAGAGAGTGAAATTTTATTCGGAATAACATTTGTTTCTTTCTTTTTTTTTTATTTTTTCGAACAACATTTTTAAAGTAGGAATAAACATATATCTTTATTGCTCCTTATTCCAGTGCGAGCCAATTACGAATTCTCTCACCGATCTCCGGTCTTGCGGCACATTACATTGGTCTAACCGGTAATGGGGAAGTTTGCATATTATGCAGGCTGCGTACGATTTTCTATGCATAATGAACTATGCTGTTGACGAACGTTGAATAAAGCACCGATATTATCTGTCTGTTCAAATAACTATAAACGAAAATATTTTGATGATTCAGCAACCAAATTTTTATAGTAGTATAGTATATATATATCGTTTGTGTAATTATAATCGATTTATCTCAACCGTTAAATAAAACTTGTTTACTCAATTCCCCTGATGATTATAAACATTCAAACGAGTTGTAACTGCATAAATTGTTCAACACTTATTATAGAAACGTTATTATTTATTCAAATTTTTTTTCTTTAACTTTGAGATCATATTGTTATATTTATTTAACGATTTGTCAATGATTTTTTCTTGCCAACGGATAAAAGAGAAATTGAGTTCTCATTAATAATAATAGATTACACGTCATGAATTGGTAAATAAAGTCGTGATATGTGTTCCCAATAGGCTGCAGTCGTAGAAACGATTAGACCAGGCTCGTAAATTAAGTCATAAACTATATAGACGTGTCCGCGTTGTAACAATGGCCGCAAGTTTTACAATTAGTGTTACCGCGAATAATACACGATCTTAGGCACTAAACGGAAAAATTACCTTGCGCCATCACATGAACTATTTTTTTTGTTATATAAATATATTTGGAATTATTGAAATTTTGATTGTTTCTTACATAATGTTTCCCCACCTATCAGAAAATTCTATTAGATGCATAAAAAGTTTATCTTTCGATTTGAAATTATCCGAGCGACATATTACGTAAAGTGCTGAAAACACGAAAATTAAACAATCGCGTTTCGATACACACTCATTTATAAATATATATATATATATATATATATATATATATATATATATATATATATAAAAATAAAGTGTGAAAGCTTTTTTCACGTTAGAAAAATAACATTGCTACAAGTTTATATCGAATTGTGCGTGCCTCGAAAAGTGCTTCTTGTCGTCACTTAAGACTGAACGCTTTTTTCGAGCTCAATTTCACCCTAACAAAACAGATTCCCCTGTTATAATCCGTTACACCCGCGTGGGATACACACATGATTTTGTTTTGATTTATGTACACGTGAAACGAGCTTGTCGTGCCGTTATACGACCGAAACCGATCAAAAAATAATATCGCAAGTTTATTTAGTCAGCGATGAGACCATTGCGGCGGGATTAAAAATATTGTTTGGAGCGTGACCCTCGCGATCGAATCAAATATGGAATATACTCTTTTTTTATATTGAACGCGGATATCGTGCCTGACAAATCTTTGTTTAAATCAAGAATGATTGAAAAAATAGAGCGGAGTGTTAATCGAAATTGAATCGTAAAAGAATTTTGGAACAATCAATTAATCGAAAATATTGTTTTAGCGTCGGATTTGATTACCGTTGATTAAGAATTCCTTGAAAAACCGGTAGCCATTGAGCGCGAGCTTATATAGTTCGACATTAATTTGCGGCGGTATCAAATTTCTGCAAGTCGTAAAAATGCAAAAGGCCAGCCCAATCTATAGTAGACATTTGGAGTAAATGTAATTATATTTAACGGGCGGCATAAAGTCCCAAACAAATTAGACCTCTTTTACGAGGAATTTCTCTCCCGCTTTCATTTCGTACGGATGCATTAGCTTACCGGATGTCTCTTTTTTAGTTTTTCAGTTTATGCAATTCCTGTCATATAACCAGGCCTGCATCGTGTCATTAGAGCACTCACTAAAGCGATTATGATCGGTTGGTTTTCAATTTTCCATTACATTTTTGTATTCCATCGAGGCAACTCACACTTAAATTCGCGTTTTCCTGAAAACATTTTCTACATTTTGTTTATTTATATTTAATTATCTCAAATTTATTTATTTTAATTTAATTATTTAACATTTATATATAGTAAATTTTATTTCAATTTAAAAATCAAAGACAATCTGAAACATGCAATTTCGCGGAATAGTCAGACTTGCTCAAAAACTCAACCTTATCAAATCATGTTTATTACAATCCAATATGAATACCAACTTATGCGCATCATTAAACTCTAAGCATCAATATTTCTATTTTGATTATTATAGATAATATAACACCACAAAAAATAGAATTGTTTAATTTAAAAACAAATGATAATTTTAAATAGAGAAATGTGAAAAAACAATAACATATAACAATAGTGCAAACAAACTAACTGTCAGAATTTTTTCAGACAATTAATTTTAGATAGATTAAGATCTGATCTGATAGATTTACTGGCCAAATCGGCAGACGATCTACAATGTAGTTTTAAAATTATTTACATTTGAATTTTGAAAATATAAAAATAATATCATTCTATTAGTTCAGTGCTTTAAAGATGTATTACATATTTTACATTTGATTTAATCAAAAAAATATTTATACCCTAGTAAAAATAATCATATATTGTCCATATATTATCAATAGATTGACAATATATTAGCAATTTCAAAATACTATCAATATAGTAGATTATCTTGATTTAGTAGTTTAAATACAATTTTAATGTTAGAAATCAAAAAAGTATATATATATATATATATCATAATCGTTAAAGTGCGTTGAGAAATGTGAAAGTAGGATTGTTTCAGACCAATTTTGTTTAATAAAAATGTGCTTAATGATTTTAGTACTCATCTCCATAAAAAATGTATAAACAATCATATTAATTTGAAATGATTTAGTTCTGTCGCAAAAATATTAAAAAATGAAAATTTGTTAGTATATTTAAAGTCACGGGACCTTAACGGACACGGCTATGACAGTGAAAATGTTTTAGGTCCATTAGTTTTTGAGTTTTTAGCAACGTTGAAATATGTATATTAGTAAAGATTATAGAAAATTAGATTACAATTCAGAGAATGAGATCGTTGATATAAAAGAGAGAAGTGAGGTATGTAAATTTTTGTCGTGAGGGGGATAAAAATGGTGGATTACTTGCAATTTCTCGGTATATAAACTGAAATAGGGAGGCTGTATCCATGAATAGCGTAATCCACCAATCGACGAGTAGAGCAAAATCCAGTATCCATGGCAACCTCCGGAGCGTAGGGTGATTACCTAAATGGGGGTAACTCGATTAAACGAGGCGGAATTTGCTAGTGGTTACAGTAACGTCCAAGTGGATGGGTGGAGCAGAGATGGTGGGTTGAGGTGAATTGACGCAGTGGTAAAAGGGGTTGTTCTATTTGCCCTCTTAATCACCCTGTTAGTGCTCCCGCTGTTTCACCGAAGGGGACATTGTTGTGTATGCGTGTCAATAGAATCTGCAGTCATTTATCTTCCAACCATTAGCCAATTTGTTGCACTCAGCAGCATGAATCGAAGCTTTTATTCAACCTGATAATCAAAAATTTATATTATATAATTGTCAACAAAATACAATTTTCATATCAAATTATTTCACACAAATTCTAATAATTCTAATATGGCAATTAAATTGGCGAATCAAAGAATACCAATGACAAATTTTGTTCTCTCAGTTTCTTGTTGAGATATATAAATATCAATTTTTTTATGGTGTTCATACACATCTATTTTATTTGACACTTTCTTGGGACTTGCAAGAAGAAAACTCAAAACAGTTGGACAAAACGTCCAAGGGTTGTGAAATGTGTCGTTTTATGCGTCAGAACTCATTTCCACGCTCTTTACTTAATGCTCGGTGAGTGTGTTTGTGTGTGTGCTGAGTAAAATGGAAACGAAAGGGCTAATCTAACTCTTGTCAAAACCATGTTCATCGTGATACGGCTCTGCTGCTTGAAAATGATCCTTTAAGCTTGAGCAATCTTTGGGACCCGACAATGCCTCATATTATACGGGGCGAATAAAGTGGTGCGCGTCGCGTCACCCCATGCTTTTTCAACCCTTCTCAGTATGTCGTTGCGTGTTCATGATTCGCAGTTGTACAACGGACGATGCACATGTGTGAATAATGTAACGCTGCGACAGTCAATTCATGAACAATGAGATTATAACGAGAAATCAAAACAGAAGTGTGCGTGTGCACGCATTCAACCGTTTATAACTGAATTCCACATAATTCAACACCATGGATTGTAACCGGATGCTACTAGTTTTAGGGGATTGATCCCTTGGCTTTTCTCTGCCCAATTCAGGGGGGAACTGTAACTAGTTGCTACTTAATTTACCGACCCCAATTTTGTAGGAGGGATGTCGCTTTTATTCGTATACATGATTCGTATACGCGGTTTTTGATCAATCGAGGGTGAAACTCAATGCTTTTATTTCCTCTCAAAAATGGCGCGCGCTCCTTCGTCATTTATATTATCCCTATCTTTATCAAACTTTGTAAAATAATCTTGTCGCAAACAATGTTCAATTATGGATTGTTTTATTCTTTATTATAGGTCAAAGTTTGGTTTCAAAATCGACGAACCAAACACAAAAGGATGCAACAGGAGGAAGAAGCTAAGCAACAACAATCTGGGAACAATAGCAATAATAACAATAGCAACAAAAACACACATCACGTGAGTAAGTGGCAACAAGAAACCGCTGATTATCATCACGAAGAAGATGAAGACGACGAGCATATTGATCCTGAAGCTGACGAATGTAGTAGTGGTTCCGAGGCGTAGCTAAATGTTCACTTTAAGGATCAATAGCATAACAAATTTGTTCAGATTCCTCTAGCAAATGGCCTGGCAACGGTTGGGTTTAAGCGACCAATAAATAATTTTCACTCTTGAATATTTTTCAACGTGCTAAAAAGTCATCTCCACTGATGATGAGTGTAGAATGATTTGTGCTTTGTTTTTCAAACTGTTACTTGGCCCTTGTCAGATATTTTTCTTTGGCTAGAGAAATTGAGGAAAAAAAAAAAAAAAAAAAAAAAAGAAGAAGAAAAAGTAAAACACTGTTGATTTCCTAATTCCATGAGATCAAATTTATGGACAAATTTTTTAAATAAGGCTGATTATAGCGCTGTCGTATAAAGACGCGATTCACAAGTTTTGAAAGTTGTAACGATTCTTAGGATCCAGCATTGTAATGTCCTGTAATCAACAATTAGTCATAACGATTGATGTAAAACGGGAGCAAACAAGACTAATCTAGTCCGAGAGCTCGTAACAGCCTCTGGACGGTCTTTGAGAAAAAGCCAAATATTAAACGTTCTGTTTAAGTGGAGTTTCAGTTTTCGTTGTGGCGACTCATTACACCAACATGATACGAAAAAGTATGATTTCTTTTTGTGCGCAGACAAAAATGAAAAATGAAAATGTAAGTCCGAATGAAAATTTATTATAGTGACTTTATTATATATACATATACCCGAAGCCAAGTGTATGTATGTACATATCTTGCCATAACTGATTGCCATAACAAATTCAATCATTTCAGCAGTCTGATTCAAGAACAGTAATACAATGGAACATTCTCTTATAATCTACAATACAATTCAAAATGAACTTGTAACAAATGTACAATCATTTTCCAACGATTATTAACTTTGTATCGCTTTGAGATTCGTTGTGTAATTGGCGCAAGAGAAAGTGTTATGCGCATTTGTGAAATCTTGTGATGCGTTTGAAGTTGAATTGCTGTGCTTATAGAGACCGCTGATGTGACGAGAGTTTCGTTTGTGTTGTAGACTGGTATTGTGATCAAATATCAATTGAACGAAAGATCCACTTGATTTACGTTGATAGTTCATTTTTGGTTGTATATATATATAAAAAAAAAAACAAACAAACAAACAAAAGTAGAAGGAAAAAATGCGCATTTTAACTTGATTATATGTTGGTCAACGACAAGTTTAGTTCAATGTGTAAAAAATAATGTGAACATCAGTGAGTGCCAAACTTTTAACAATTAAGATCAAGTGTAACGACAATGTATTTTTAAAACAATTCATTGTTCTTGATATACAGCAGTATTCCATTTTCGATCGATGTTCGAAGTGTGAAGGATGAAATTATTTTATGAATCAAAAATCATAATGCAGTGATAAAGAAGAACTTAAAAATACGAAGCTGATAAAAGTATAGACGTGTATGTTAATCGTGTAATACGTAAGGATAAAACAAACAAAAAATATTCTGCTGCGTCAGTGCTTGATGATGTTCAATGAACAATTTTATATCGATTATGATTTATTTGGCAAGATAGTTTTTAAGGATGAATCGTGCGTTCGAAAATGTGAAAACACATTCCAGTATTATATACCTTGTACATTCTTTTTCTCTTCGATTTAAACTTTGAAAAAAAAGTCAATGCCATATTGCAATAATTTTCAAGATAAATTATTATTAAAATTAATATTTATAATGTTAATTATTTATTTATAGTTTCCTCTTGTTACTGATTATGATAGTTGAATGTTTGTACATATTGTGTAAATAAATTTTGTGATTTACTCATAAGTGAAACGAAAGATGACCGACGATACGGAAAATTTAGTTTGTGTTCTAATAATATAGTGAAATAAATTATATCTCGTGTCAAATTTTGGTTTTTAATTTCCACTAGCTACTTCCCCGGTATTAGTTAACTCTTCATAACATTATTTTGCATTCATTTTTAAATGCTTTGATTTTAATTTTTGCGATGTGCAATTCTAGAAGTACTTTGGTGAACTTTTATTCTTCCATTTATATAATTGTGACATAAGGCTTGACACCACTGTAGATTATATATACACAAAAGAGACGTCAGATTCCCACTGTGAAGTTCATTGAACATTTTTATTTTTGTCCTGCTACATATTTGGTCCAATTGACGTGTACAAAAATGACTTCTATCCGTTTTTTGTGTAATCCTGATTCTGATGTTACTCAATATCACGCCACAATATCTTTCTATCTTCTTCTATTTAATATTGCACCAAACACACATATGGGTTTGTTAGAATTTCCGTTGCAACGCTTATTTTACCGAATTTTTTATCCTCTGTCTTTGTTTGCTTTTTATTTCATAGACACGCCGGCTTCAATTCCATTTATGATCGATTGAACGGTATATGTCGATAGGTTGACAAAATACTTTGAAGATTCCAATTTCAACCAAACATTTTTTATGTTTCTTATAAACGGTTTATATCGAACATTCAGTCCGCTTTTGTCTAGTGATTTTTCCTCCCTTTGAACACGCCCATTCTGAGAGGCGGACCCTTTATGTGGATAAGGGTGAGAATGGGAAGCTACCATTTCAAGTACATGTACAAATTTACGTCATTTTGTATCAGATTTCAACAATCTAAAATAAAAATAACACAAAGCAAAGCGAACACATTGGAGTGAGATCCAACACATTCGGTGTGATTTGATTTTCATGCCCGATGCTCTTTTATGTTCAAACTCCCTTGAAAAATGTGTGTATCGACTGTTGAATTTGGAATTATACATCCGGAAAGAACAAAGGATAAACGAACGGGAACTCTTCCCACTTTCAAATTAATTTTCATTTCAATCATTCCATTTGCTCGAATTAAGCGGTAATTATACTAATCAGTTAATAAATTTTGCGATAACGATTGTTTGCTATTTATTTTCACTAAAGATAAATCTATTTGAGGTTGTACATGCGATGAATAACCGTTAATGTTTTACGTATAGATTGTGCCAACTACACGTTCTCACATCTGATGCAATTGTTTCGCAAACAAGAGAGCGAGTGAGATAGAGATTGGTAAGGTTCGTAAATGTTGGACATTCATCAGCGTGGATTGATAACTAAGCAATTAGTCGTAGCGATAATAATAGTCATTGAAATCTGTTCTATATAGTAAAATATATGGAAATATATCATAAACTGACGTGGAAAAAACATATCGAAGCTGTATAGGTGCCAAAGTCGTTAAAAGATTGCGCTGACTAATACTGTTTGATATGTGCATACAAATTTATTTGCAATTATTAACAAAATTGAAAGAGAATGAATTTGTTTGAAACTTGGAATTTAATTGAACAAAATGAAACATATATATATATATATATATATATATATATATATATATA
>JAQQRF010001426.1:0-12084 GCA_030523145.1 Trissolcus brochymenae | reverse complement strand
GACACGGGCACATGTCAAGTGTGCGCGGGCAACGCCTTAAATTGATAAAATCAAATAATTATTAATTAGCAAATGAAAATATAAGTTGCGGACATGACATACTGCACCTTATATTTTTACAAAAATAGTGTGACCGGTTGTTACAGTTTTTTGTCAACATGGTTTCCAGTCAATCGTGTCGTACAGATTATGTGGTACAGTTGTACAGATTCCACGGTGAAGGAGGATACCGAGGCTTTATTGGCGCTTGGTTTGCAAATTCATCGAAGACGTCTTCGACATCGGCTAGTACGAACGCTGTAGCCGCCATCATTTGACACGCTTCTTTGATGCTGCAATCTTTGTCGTTGTCGTACGCACGTTTCAGACCTTCAAGTACAATACGCCTGTACAAGCTTTGTTTTAGATGGAAGAAGCAAGCTTTTATGATAGTCTCGGGTGAAAAGGTTTTTGCAGGCACTGATTATAACTTGTTCGAAGTCTGTTAGGACGAGTTGTGGCCTTGAGGGTAAGCCCAATCGATTAGCCTCTTTTAGAACTGCTTGTATGACTGTCTTAGAGGAAAATACTTTTTTTCCATCGATCAAGGCGTACACGAATGGTAAACCGAAGTACTCTTTTTCTCCATGAACAGATTGGGCCACTGCTCTTATAATCGTGAAGACATGACTGAATATGGTAGGCGAAGTATCAAACGTTTCGTCCAGAAACTAAGTTCGGGATTTCATTAGAGTTTGAACGTCCTCTCTGGTTGAAAAGACCATCCTCCGTGAAAACTAAATCATGGATAAAGAACTTCTAGCTTGAACGAATGATGAGAAAATGAAAGTGGAACAAATGCATCAGTTAGCGCAAGTATGAAACTGATCTGAGGGTGTGTACTGAAATTTATGTGGATATGATGTGAGATCTTTAAGAGAGATCGGGTTGCTGAGTAAGTTTTTTAAACATTCCCTGCCAATGAGTCTCTTTAAATTTTGTCGGTCGGGCAGTGCGAACTGCTGATGGCACATCGCGAATTTAACTTCGCAAGACTTGAACTGGAGCACTTTTAGGATGGTCGATTGCTTTACGCTTGACAGCCACGACGACTTTCTGAGCAAGGACCTGCTCTATATTAGGCGTGCATTTATGAATCGAGAATTGAGAATCCGCCACGAACAATTGTCACATGTTCTGTTTCACCTGCAGTCTTAGCCCAGACGCAGCATGTGGGCTTTTTCTACAAACCCATTTGACGGGTCCTCTGTCTGTGCCACTGTGTTTGTTCTACAGGTAACCATTAATTCTAAGAAGCGGCCTTCTTCTGTTGGGAATCAGTTCTATTATGTCAATTGGTGTTGTACCCGGAAAAAAAATCAGCAGAATGTAAGCTAAGAAGGAGTTTGTGTATAATACGGCAAATCATTAGATGTGAAACTAGCAAAAATTATAGTCAAATTAGTTAACAGAAAGCTCAATGATTAATGATGAAAAAGAATCGTTAAATACCTTCCTATTGAGGTTTACGTTGCTAACATTTAACGTTTTTGTCATTTAAGTGTAGCAAGTGACAATCCCTCAAGACTCATAGGATTTTTCTATGATAGTTGGCGTAGAAACCTCCAACAATCAAATTTCATCTTTGAGGGCGCTTGCGTGCCAACTAAAGGCATGCTAACGAAACGTACGTTCCGCCCATTTTTCTTTGTCAAGTAATTTTTTCAGTGAAACATAAGCCGCATACATTATTTTTTTTCATCTCGGAAGTTTCACTAAGTACATCTTCTTCGCTGATTTGAATAAGTTCTGGCGGAACGAACATACAACTCTCTTGATATCGCTTCAATCTTAAATATTCAGTCGAAAAATGTTTGAAAACGTTTTTGTTTTGATTTATCACAAATTTTATTCTCTCAAGCATTGCATTACTCATTTCTGATTTTCTATGACTCATTATCTCATTTTCTATAAACGGTAGGAAAAAGTCCGTTATGAAGTTATCAAACATATCAATAATATCATTAACATCTTTTCTAGACAATGTAACTTTATTCTATAATGACAGCGTTAATTTTAATATCTCAGTGTCTAAAAATGTTTTGTTATTCTCTGAAAGAACATATTTGTCCTTAGCTTCCATCGTCAATAAATATAAATTGAAAATAAATAAAACGAATAAACTCCGAAGTTTCAATAATATGAAATTTCTAAAAACTACGCAAAATCATTCAAATCGTAAGTCAGTTGGTCAATTTTTAGAGAGCTCTAATCTTGTCAACCATATCAACAATTCCACTGTACGTCGTGTTCAATTTCAAGTCATATACGACGTGTTCAAGAAAATGCCAAATGTGATTGTTCACGACAGAGAATTTTGTGCCGAAAGTTTTGAACATTCTAAAGCACAAGTCAACAGCTGACAAAGGGGTTGCCACTTGATACGCATGATCAGCATTCACGATGACATAAGATTAAGTGATATGGTTTAAAGAAGGTCCGTTGATAATGACGTAAAATTTCTTTTCCACGTTATGACTAAGATGCAGTTCTTTGTTTTTCCTTTTAGCTATATTTAAAACTTCATTGAAGTTGCCTTGTTTCTAAAATAAATACACAAATCTGAATCAATGTCCGTTCTTCATTAATATTCAAACTATAAAAATTAACATTTATTCGTAATTACTTTTACGTGGAGTATGAAACCACTTAACACTTCATTCTTTTCTGGGTACCAAGGGCGTCCATTTAAAGACTTTATGTTCAGTTTCTGAATTTTCCGGAATAAAAATGGCAATACGAATAAGGCCAGCAAACTTTCATCTCCTATAAAAATGTCACATATCCTCATTTATATAGAATTTTGTTTTCTGTCGGTTAATATAATAGTAACAAATCAGCTTTTAAAAGTGTGTCGTTGTCTTTCAAGAAATTTTTCAACGGCTTGTCATTCTTCTTTTTTGCCAATTGAATAATTTTTGGCGCGACATTGGTCCACTTTTGAAGAAATTGATTGTCACGTTACCAAAAAAAAAATCAAAATCAGCGATGATCTGAAATAAAAAAAAAAATTAATAAAAAAAACGAATATATAATATATTTTTTACTTAATATATAAAAATACCAATTGGTATCCTAATGGATGCAAAAGGTTGGGAAGTGCTGTCAAAATGTCCTTAATTTTTATTTGTTTGTAAAACGCGATCTTCTTCTCAACTAGAGTTGACGTCCATTGCCTCATATAATCTTCGTCTATAATAGAGACGCGCTTTTGGAGAGGTTGTAACTTAGCATCGAGTGAATCGTCTATAAATATAAATTTGAATTAATTAATTTGTTCAGTATGTTCGGGTTAGCTACATTGAAGAAATATCTGTACCTCCATGTGCTCGTTTCTTTGCGACAGATTTCTCTTGTATTTTAATCTCTCCTATCTTTACTGCCTTCGTTCTTAAAGTCGCATATGAACTTTGTAATGCACCACTTGTAGTGCTTTCATTAGTGTATTTTGAATAAAACCTTTCCTTACTAATCCCAGTAAATAGAGTTGTGCGCAACTTTCAGCAAGTTGATAAAACCTGTCAGAACTTATGCTAAAAACAATTTCCATTACAATAATGTCACGCGAAGAAAATGGTATTAAATGAATAACTATTGTTCTTACTCATATGATCTGCTTCGTCTAACTTCCTCGAAGATGATAATTCTTGATACTTGACTAAGTTTGAATACTGTCAATGTTACCAATCTATCACCAACGATTGCCTCTCCTTGTTTGGATTCGAAGTCAAACGCCTTTATTAAAAACCGCCCTTTGCCAGAACAACTCAACAGCTGATACATGTAATTTGTCTCTCACTGATTTTGTTTCTCTGAAAAAAAGTAAAATATTTAATTAGTCATACAAAAACAAGAAATTACTCAACATTCAAAACTAAAATATCAGTTCATTCATTTTCATGCTATTTGAATCATCTGAAGTTTCCTTTTTCAATTTTATTTGTGCCTTCTTCATCAATAAAGGTTTAGATGTTATGTCGATCAAAACGCATGGTGTATCATTTTCATCTTGTTCCTCATTAACGGAAGCTGATGTTGGTGAATGATCTATTTGATCAAAAAATTTGCTGACCTTTACATCAAGAACAGGTGTAGAAATTATTAAGGGGAGAAAATGCTGTTTGAGGAAAATGGTTGAAGGGAAAAATTGAGAAGGAAAAAATGTATTATTCTAAGGGGAAAATGGTCTGGAGAAAATTGATAGGGGAAATTTCGTTCCCTACCCAATCGTGCACTTTAATTTTTGGTTTTTTGATGAAGTCCGTCTGATAAATCTTGTCGTGAAAACATTAGAGCTCACGTTGACTTGATGATACTCTTTGAATTTGTCATTAATTATAAAAAATCAATATTAAGTCCATCAACGTGTATTAAATATTTAGGTTATATATATATCGATTCTCAACGACAAACCATGGCGATACCTGAAAAACGAAGACTAAAATTATTCAAACTAATTTCAGAATATTAAAAAAAAGAATACTGATTAATAAAAAAGTTTGCTAGTATCATTAGCTTGATAGATCGCTTCATTAGTATCCGTTTGCCCAGTAGTTCGTTATAGTTTGCTCTGTACGAAACAATTCGAGAGGGAGATGTTCTTTGCTTTGAGTGCATCATGGAATTTTTATTCTGCGAAAATGCATTTTTTTCGGATCTACAAGAAGATTTTAATTGGTGGCTGAATATCCTGGCCAATCCTAAGCAAGCGATCATCATTTGTACTGGTAGATTTTCACGCGAAATTTTCTCTGATGCATCGATCACTTGTTAGAGGGCATCTTGGGACACTTCTCGCAAACACGGTTGGTGGTCGGAGGAGGAACGTAATTTTCATATTAACGCTTTAGAGCTTCAGCAGCTTTTTACGCATTTAAATGTTTTGCTGCTGATTTACGAGATCGCGAAATTTTATTGAGGGTGGACAATACTACAGCGCTTTCGTATCTTAACCGCTTCGAATCAGTGCTTTACCCCCACATTTGGTTATACTGACTAAACCTTTGATTATATTATTTTTACTCATTTCTCTCTTCAGAGAGAATCACCTAGCTCACAAAACTATTATCCTGGGAGTCGGGAAACTATCAAGATGGCGTTCCTGAGTCGTCCGATGCCAGAAGCAGCGATCCAAACTGTTTTGACCTCATTGGTAGAGTCGTCGATTCGGCAATACGCAAGACCACTGCGTTCTTGGTAGTTGTTTTGTCAGCAGAAAAAGTATCCAATTTTTCAGGCTACGCCAGCTTAAGTTTTGATGTATCTTGCTGAAGAATTAAGCCGAGCAGACTCTTATTCCACGCTAAACATACTAAGATCAGCTGTTTCATCAATTTTGCACAGTGAAATTTATAACGACCCACTTATAAAACGGTTTTGCAAAGGCGCAGGTCATGAAAAACTACCACAACCTAAATACAACTACGTTTGGGACCCTGAGCCTATTATTTCAATATTAAAAACTTTTTATCCTCACGAAGGTTTATACCTAGAACTATTGATAAAAAAGCTGCTGTTAGTTTTAGCTTTAGCTTCTGGCAAACGCTGTCAAACTTTGTCTTTGTTGAGAATATTTCAAATTGCGGTTACTGAAATTAATGTATCAATTTGCGTTCCCGTTCGCATTAAAACTGCTGCGCCCGAGCGATTACAACCAGTATTGTATTTTTACAATACTGGTCGCTCAGTTTGTTTTCATGAATCGCAGATCGTCCAGTCTCTATAACATTGCGCATCTCCCTCTCTATTCTCCCGTTCTGTTGAGGAGTGTAAGCACTTGAGAAAATGTGGTAGATTCCCATGTTGTCCAAAAGCTGTTTAGTTTGAGCGTTCTTTATTTCTCTCCCATTGTCGGATTTAATCATTTTAATGTTACTTCCAAGTTGATTTTCGACCAATTTAATATAATTTGCCAACTTGGTTGCAGCTTCTTCCTTTGTCTTCATAAAGTAGATATTGCGATAATGCGAATAGTCATTCTTGAATAACAAAAAATATTTTGCTCCTCCCAGTGACGGCACATTTACCTCGCCCATGTCAACATGTACGAGATCCAAGCAAGTTTGCAGACTTCTTTGGATTGATTGAATGAGAATTTCTATATTGCTTTCCATAGATGCAGCCTTCGCACATATAGCCTTGCCAGTCGTCGATGTACTTTACATAATTTTTCTGTAATATGTTTCGCACATATTTAATGTTTTGGTGTGCTAACCTCTCATGCCATATTCTGATTGATTGAACGATCAAACCTATTGCTCTCTTCTCTTTTCTCAGTTCCATCCTGTACAAATTTCCTACTCGCTTGGCCACAGCTACAATTGTTGTGTTCTGAGGATTTATGATTTTTGAGTAGTTGCTGTCTGCGTTTTGGTGATTTTACCCACTGAAATAAGATTGAATCCTAGGTTCGGCACTAGCAGTATATTTTCTAGTACCTCAGGGTTCCACTTCTACAGATCATAGGCCTCAAGTTCAACCTTGCCTATTGCAACGCCTTCCAATTGTCTTCAGTCACCAATCAACACTGGAATAGGCTTTTTAAGTTGATCCAATTCTGTGAACCATTGACGACATGACGCCATGTACTGACTTGCTCCGCAATCCTGATACCAGTTTTCACATTGTCCCATACTGTCTCAAAATGTGCAAGTTTAGACGGTAAGACACTCAGAATTCTCGTCAATATCCATTTATCTTGTATGACATCATCATCGTTTGACAGTTCTTTTCCAATGTCAACAATCTCCAGACAATTTTCAGTAGCTGATTTTGATTCATCATACATAAATGTGAAGAATTTTCTTCGTAGAGTCTCTTAATTCAATCAATCTTAATTCAATCTTAATTCCGTAGAGGTTGACTAGCTTGTCCAATATCTGTTTGGCAGTCTTGCACTTCGCAATTTTGAGTGCGATTGCACTATTTTCGTTCAACGCTATCAGTGACCTTAGATGCTTGAACATCGTTGTCCTCATCACCTCCAGCAGGCCTTGCTTTTACTCCGGTTGCAACGTCTAGTAACTCTTTAGTGCCAAAAGCTAAGTCCAGTTTGAATCGCCACGATTCATAGTTAACTTGGCCGTTTGGAATTCAGATTCCAGAAGATGTTGTGTTACCGACCGCCGAGTGCCAATGGTAAGTGGATGTGCTGTATGCCTTCTCGGAAAAGGCCCACCGGTAACCAGCGTTCAGTCTGCCGTCATCCGAAACTGGAAATCATCTTGCGGAAAGGAAATTTCCGAGAAATTGAAGGATCTCGAGAGGGAGGAAATGGATCGTGAAAATCAACCTCAGGGTGCAGTTGCAGGGATGGTTATTATCTGCCCTGAGGTTACAGCCCTTTTCTTAAAGAAATGAAAGGAAATTAATTTCCTGCGGAGAAGATAGAGACTACGGACATCAAAGGAAATTTATCTAAAGAAGAGTTCAAAATGAGAGGTCAACCAACGACATCTGGTGGCAACAAAACAAGCGAAGATAGTGATAGTGTGGAAAGGAAAGGAGAGAAGATGAAATATCTTGCTAGCGGGATTTTGAAGATTGCGAACTTTTGAGGTACCGAATTTCGAGGCACAGAAAGATTTCTACTAGTTTCATTGTTCTGCTAATATTAAGTACTGCCGAATGTCTTTTGTTGATAGACGGGACCAAGCGTAGGGACGAGATGGCACCCTGTGAGTTGTTTTAATTGTACTACGGAATAATAAATTTGGTTGGATTGTAAGGATTGTTTTTTGGTTGTAGAGAATTTTTGATATTGTGGACTTATTTAGACTTTTGTAATTATCTTGTGATTCTGAGAGATTGTGTATATTGTGGTTTAAATCATTTTATGAGAAGTAAATTTTATATTGACCTTGTGTCAGTTAACTTCGAGTATTTTCTTTCAGATTTGTAGTTTGTAAAATTAATAATTCTGAGAAGGAAATTTAAAGTATGTTGAGCTTGAATGTAACGGTTAGCGTAAGATTTGAAACTGCTCACTGTGCTGATATACCACTTGTAAGTCCAAAACATTAGTTTTAGTTTTTGTTTAGTAATTTGGCTAATTAAAATAAAGTACGGTCTATTTTTTGTGTGATGAAACGAAGAAATTGGTAACGATTTTTATAATTTTCCGTGATAAAGTGAAGTTTTTGCGTCGGAAGATTAGTAACAGTCGACAATCTTTCCGTTCTTGCGGATAAATGTAATGATATTTAAATTGATAACGGATTTTGATAACAATTATGACAAACTTTCGTGATTTGAATATTGTTTAATATTAGGTTTCAAGGCTTAAAATTTTTAAGTTTAACGAAACTTTTACTAACGTTGTTCGGTATACGGTTGTTATTGTAGAATTCAAGATTTATTTTGTAATTTTCCTGACTATTTTGATAAGACAGAGACATAACTCCGTGTGGAGCGATGAGAGATTCTGGTGTTTTTTTTTTTTTTTATTTTGTATTGACTGATCTAATTTAATTTTTTTGTTATTTTTGTTAACCAGAATTTTTTGGAATTAATTTGTTTGATTGAATCGAGAATCAGACCATCCTTATTTGTTATCTTCTAACCAGATAAAACCAAGAAAGAATTCCGCTTCACGGAAGGAAAAGAGTGTCTTGTGTTAAAGTTAAGTAAGGTTAAAATTAAAATAAAGTGTCATCTATTTGTTTTTTATTTAAATAGAGGCTGGCGATCCTGTATTTTCAGTAAAGTCTTGAAGAAATTTTCAGTTATGAATTTTGTTTTGGTTAGAATTTGAAAATTAAAATCTCTTTTCCGCGTGGCGAAGATAACGGTCAATTTATAAAAATTGATACGTTACAAGGGTTAAGATTCAATTAAAAAATTTGCCACATACCTAACGTCGTTGTGAATCCAAAAAGTGGCTCAAAAACGTCAGAGCGAAACTTGAATGGGTGTTTTATTTAAGACTCAACCGTTTGACAGCGCCTTAAATTTGGCGCTTATCTGTCAAACTAGACGCGAACGTATGGACGACGCGTTCGCGTAAACGCGTCGAAATTGATAAAACACTGTATGTGCCTTTAGCGCGAAATCCACGATGATCGACTATCACCGCATGACAATTCAAGAATAAATCACATTATATTATTTTTAATTCATATATTAAATTAAATGTTTTCATAATATATCATGCTAACAATTATAAAATAAGTTTTTATGGTGAATTTTGTATATGAGTAAAAGTAATTTCAAAATTATTTCGATCATGTTGGAATAGAAGTTATCGACGTCACAGTTTATTTTCAATCAACTAAAAATTTTGAAATTAATTTAACACAATAATCGCGATTTTCTCTCTTATTTAGCACTTTTATAAACAAAAATATTGAAGTATTATTACAAATAATTAAGAAATAATGATTCTTAGTTTTTGAGTTGAAGGTTTTTCGTATAAATCATTGTTTGTCTACATCATTCAACAAAAAATGATATTTATTTATACTCCTATGTTTGCTGAATCGTGTTCATCTTAGTTTTCTAGAAAAAAAAAACAAATGTTTTTTTTAATTTTTTAAACAAAGTCTTTAACTTCATGACAATATATCTTGAGAATTACCTACAGTTGCTGAATGTAATTTTTTGAACTAATCATACAAATTTAACTAAAAATATTGATATTTGCAATTTCCAAATCCATTCAGCAGTTAAGAAGAACTTTTTTATCAACAACAATTTTTTCTACGACATCACCACATCAAGCTTTTTTCTGGGACTATCTGTTGTGATTAGTTATGAAATGTCTGATTTTCACTGAGCTCTCGACCTTGAGAACTCACCTCAAACATTACACGCATATCATTATACATTATATTTCATGTCACTCTTGGAAATTGTCCTTTTCATTTATTCTAAGAAAACATGGCTGCAACTAATGTTAATTCGACTGTCTTTTTTTGTGTTTAAGATATTATCAATCTTTAATGTAAACATTGAAAATGTCGAGAAACTGAATGTTAACAAGCAAAGGTACTGTACTATCAATTATATTATAAAATGTTAACAGAACAATCATTATGAGAGAAATTTTATAAGCAGGCGCCTTTGCTTAAATGAGTTTACTTTTGGAAAATAAAAAATATAATAAAACTCAGAGAGACAACTTGATTTTTTTAATTTGAATCCCATCACCATCACTTATTAAATGTTTGGAATTACATCTTTTTGAAATATTACATGCAAAAAGTAAAAAAGGAAAACTGCATTACCTATAAGTGTAAAAAATGTAAGTTACCAACTAAAGATAATTTATTTTTTACTAACTATTTTTTACTAACTGATTTATCGATTGATTCACTATTGTTTTATATAATTAAAAAATTTATGTAAAATAAATAATTTATGTAAAAAAGTTATAAAAGTATAAGTTAAAATGTCACATTTCATCTACAAAAGTTTGTATTTAGACTAATTTGTTGTTTTATAATGATCTCGTTTTAAGTTATCTTCTGAGGTCTATACAGACAGAAACCTCATGTTTTTTATGATATCGTTTGATAATTTGTAACGTTAAAGTCATGATAAAATAAATTATGTCCATAAATCAGGAGCTCAAAAGCAAAAACTTCTTTTAAATTTCATAAAATGCAAATCTTTAAATTTTTGGGACGATGACCCAATTTGTTTAAATCTTCTCATTATTTGCATGAATATAATTAATTAATATGTTTCCATAATTCCAATGAATAAATTTGAAAAACTAAATCGTTTTCGGAATTTTTAAAAATTTTGTTGAACTTTTTGAAAATTGAACTAAATTTGTAATAAATTATCATTTTACTTATTTCAAAATATAAAAAATTATCAAAATCAAATAGTAGTAGAAAATATTTAAAATTCTGAATCCTGTATGACTCAGGAACTCTATACTTTCAATGCATCACAAATGGCATGAGTTTCAATTTTTATGTGGTCTTGTGAACAAGATTATATTATCAGTTTTGCTTTATTAAAAGCAGCATCAGTGTACTAACATCTCTGAGTGCCTTAAGGATGAAATGCGGTTTCTCTAATATACTAAGATGATCATTTGATCATCCTGCTCACATACTCAGGACTTCTGAGACCCTTTATAACATCCCACATCTATAGTCAATACCGGGTTTTGCTTATTCTCTATACTATACAGATGCGACGTCAATTTAATTTTTCACAAAGTATTAATTACAGTCCTCGTGATAAGCACATCTTTGAAATAATCAACAAACAAACATTTTTATCATTTTCAAAGCAACAATTTATTATAGACAAAAAGTAATTGAATTTATTAGATTAAAACGTACCCACATAATATGATTGCAACTTCTGTACATGACTGGATAAATAAAGTGTTTGGAGTTGTCAAGTAATACTATCGATCAGACTAACTTCATGCGATACCGTATAGCAGAAAATTTGGTTGCCCCTAACTTTTGACACTCCATGAAATCAGTCAAACAATCGCCTAACTGATACAATTATTTACAATATTTCAATATCAAAAATCAGTCATCTTGAAAATGAGCACTTTTGTTAATTGGGAAAATTCCGACTTTACATGACAGTTTTCAAAATGTTCTATAAAAAATTATTAAATTATAAAATTTAATGTTAAAGATTTTCATTAAAGAGAATTTCACAGAAAATAATTTTAAAAATTGCAGTTCTCGAAAGACAATGTAAATAGTAATAACATAAATCCTAGAATATAACTAAAATTACACGATATTTATTGATGTTTTTTATATTACATCATAAAGTTAATTCTATGAGAATTATCTCTCATGGATTTTTGAATTTTACAAAATAAATAGAAGTAACTCGGCGCGCGCTGCGCGCGCGCCTGCATTTCGATTCCAGATTTTCCTAACAAACCTAAATGTCACATTTTCGCGACCTGTCAAATTTCAAATTTCGAATGTAAATAAACCGGCCTGTCAAAAAATAAACTATACTAGAATGTCGAGCGCGCTTTGCGCGCTCTCCCCCATCAGATTTTGAAATTTTACAAAATGAATTTAAATACCTCGGCGCGCGCCTTCGTTTCGATTC